>BDUI01005990.1:7641-37285 GCA_002335545.1 Apodemus speciosus
ACTCTGTAGACCAGGCTGGCCTCGAACTCAGAAATCTGCCTGTCTCTGCCTCCCAAGTGCTGGGATTAAAAGCCTACACCACCACTGCCTAGGATGATATTTTCTAGTTCAATCCATTTGCCTGCAAAACTCTGGATGTCCTTGTTCTTAATAGCTAAGTAGTATTCTGTCGTGTAAATGAACCACATTTTCTGTATCCATTCTTCTGTCGTGGGACATTTGAGTTATTTCCAGATTCTGGCTATCACAAACAAGGCCATTATGAACATAGAGGAACACGTGCCCCTGTGGCATGATGGGACATCTTTTGGGTATATTCCCAGGAGTAATATTGCTGGGTCTTCAGGTAGAACTATTTCTAATTTTCTGAGATTATTCTAATTTCCAGATTGATTTCCAGAGTGGTTGTACCCATTTACAGTCCAACCAGCAATGAGGAGTGTTTCTCTTGCTCCACATCCTCACCAACATGTGTTGTTACCTGAGGTTTTGATCTTAGCCATTCTGATTGGTATAAGGAGGAATCTCAGAGTCGTTTTGATTTGCATTTCTCTGGTCACTAAGTACTTTGAAGGATACTTTTTTAAAAATCATATTTCCTAATAGTTTGTGACAGTTGAAGAGTAATGCTTTTGATTTGGTATATCTATATTGTGTTGTAGGAACAGGGATTGGGAAGTGGGGAGAAAGTAGAGACAGAGCCCACAAACATACCTGGGATTCAGACTGTGGAGACCAGCATCACAGTACAGATCTAACATTATTGTTAATTACATAAACTTATATATACCTTTTTAGACAATTAGGGTATGTTTATTATTCAAGAGCAAATCAGAAGTGCAACCTGTATTGTTTAGCTAAATCTGACTTGCCTATCCATAAGCCTGTCCAAGAGCCTGTAGGGGAGAATCCAATCCCCTGTGGAGATTTCTGTAAAGATAGGAAGCAGCCACCATCCTGGCCTCATGTCCTTTGTGTTGTCTCACCTATGTGCCAGGAGCCATGTCAGCTCATACTCTTTGTACAGTAGATCAGAATTCTTCAAGGAGTCACAGGAGCTTGTGGCACCACTCTCTGTCCCACTTCTTCCTCCACCAGGGTTAGCTCCAAATCCCCTACATTGTGTCACTAATCCTGGCAAATTTTCATGTATGATTCAATATACCTTTATTTCTTTCTGGGTTTTTATTTCAGTATTTTTTCCTCTTGATTATTATAGTGACAGTGTCTACTAAATCTGCTACCTCAACACTGCAGCAGGTTTTTCCTGGGTGGTGCAAACATCAACTGTGACCTAGAGTTTCAAAATATTGACATTATTTCTACCTACGGATAAATCATTTCCTTGTTGTAGAATATTATCCAGGGCATTGTAAAATGGTTAAAAGTATCTATGCTTCCCCATAATTATGACAGTTAAGCATGTCTTCTAACAGACCTAAGATGTTTCTTATAAGGCAAAAATCACTCGTGGTTGAAAAGTATTCTTCTATATTCTCTATACTGTTTGCTAAGAATTTTCTTCATGAAAAGACAATTTTTAAATGTATTTTCTCTATCTGCTGAAATGGTCAATTCTCCTCCTTAAACCTATTAATAACAGTAAAATACACTATTGTTTTCTATCCTTGATCTGTGCTATAATTTTATTAGCATATCAAACTGAATCATGTAAAACTATGATTTGTTTCTTGACTTTGAGCATGTGAACATTAAAACAAAATAATATACTACACCCCAAGTTAGAAATTAAAATTTAATCACTATCATTAGCTTATTTTACCTATACTGAAATATAACTTGTTTTTATTAATTATCTAGACTTTGGTAATCTATTTGAAAACTTACTCTGTCATGTTGAATAATCAAATAATACTTTGTTTTCTTCAAACACAGACCTGTCACAATTTTTAGATTAACTCATTTAAATATTAAATTACTAAGACAATATAATTTGACTGTGCTTCAAAACTAATATTTTACTTTAAATATATAATAATGGAATAGTATGTTGGTTGTAAACAGTAGGAAAATCAACATTTGATTATTCATTTGATGCTAACCACATGACCACTTCTGCTTTTTACAGTAGAAATAGGCCATGACTSTTAGTTCAGGTGCCATTTTATTTTTCTATGTGTTCTCATACTCTATATTTTTATACTCTTTGGAAGTGGTAAGTTTCAAACTAAAGAAACTTTGTTTGTGGTTGTTTTACTATTACTATGGAAATAAAGTCATATAGGAAAACTGGTAATTTTAATAAGTAGATTAAAATAAAGTTGGTAACAATACCAACAAGAGGAAGAAAAACAGTAACCAAAAGTTAACTGAGCTTAGGTGATAAATCAAGATAAAATCATTGTAATTTAAAGAGTTTTTCCTAGAGCAAATTTTGTTTTCTTCCACAGTCACGTTCCATATCTAGTTCTCCTGTGATGGTGGCTCAGCCAGTTTATCAACAGCCTGCATATCATTACCAGGTAGGCATGGAGTTTATTAGAACCTCTGGGCTGAGGGACCTAGGGAAATGGCTCAGTACTCTTACTGCTCAAAGACCTAAGCAAGTGGCTGTAACCCTGTGACCCGGTATTACAGAAAGACAGCCAGATCCTTGAGCTCACTTGCTGGCCAGTCCAGCTCTTAGAGACACTACCTCAAAAAAAGAGGAAAATGCTTCAGCCCATAGCCTGCACATGTATGTGTGCGTGCCCACGAACACACACACACACACACACACACACACACACACAAAACATACACACACACACACACACACACACACACCTGTACTGAGAAAATAGCTCTAGAACAGAGTGCTTGCTTAGCATGTAGGAGGAACAAGGTTCGGTCCCTAGTATAGTATTTTCAAAAGTCCAATATTTTTAAATCCTTTTCAGGTAGATTTCATTTTTTCTTTTATATGCAAAGACTAATTTGGAAAGTCTTGAAAGAAGATGAATTTGCTTCCTTTCAGCAAATGTAAAGAATTCAATTCTCATATGTTTAAAACTTATTCTAAAACTTCCTCAATARGCTCAGCTAGCACTCRATGGTAGAATGCTYTCATCTATCATGCCCTGGGTGCTATTTCCARCACCACATATACAAAAGTCTTTACCAGTAATTCACGAAGCCATATACAGGCATTGGACTTTTATATTGCATTTAATTTGTGATTATTACATTTAATACAGTATATATTAAAATAAACAATGTATACTGTGTTATAGTAAATATTTTGGTGACCTCCTTTAGTTAACTAACACTGATCTTCAATTCTAGTCAGAGCTAGGGAATGAAAGAACTATTATATAATGTCAGATCATTTTCATTTTTGACAAGGTCAACAATGACTTCTAGACAAAATTCTGGTAACAACCTATCGTTATAAAGAAACCTTTATTGGATATAGCCATATTATTTATGTAATTTCTGTGGTTGCCTTTGAATCCAAAGATTGTGTGATTCTTTTTTTTTAATTGGATATTTTCTTTATTTACATTTCAAATGTTATCCCCTTTCCCAGTTTCCCCCAGGAAACCACCTATCTCATCCCCCCTTCCCCAGCTTCTATGAAAATGTTCACCCACCCACCCACTCCCACCTCCCCGCCCTAGCATTCCCCTACACTGGTGCATCAAGTCTTCATAGTACCAAGGGCCTCTCCTCTCATTGATGCCATCCTCTGCTACAAATGTGGCTGCAGCTATAGGTCCCTCCATGTGTACTCTTTGGTTGGTGGTTTAGTCCCTGGGAGCTCTGGGGAGGTCTGGTTAGTTGATGTTGTTCTTTCTGTGGGGTTACAAACCCCTTCAGCTCCTTCAGTCCTTTCTCTAACAGAAAGGTCCCCACTGGGGACCCTGTGCTCAGTCCAATGGTTGGCTGTGAGCACCCTGTACTTGTCAGGCTCTGGCAGAGCCTCTCAGGAGACAGCTATATCAGGCTCTTGTCAGCAAGCGCTTCTTGGTACCCACAATATTGTCTGGGTTTGGTGGCTGTATGTGGGATAGATCCCCAGGTGGGGCAGTCTCTGGATGGCCTTTCCTTTAGTCTCTGCTCCACACTTTGTCTCTTTATTTCCTCCCATGAGTATTTTGTTCCCCTTTCTAAGTAGGACCAAAGCACTCACACTTTGGTCTTCCTCCTTCTTGAGTTTCATGTGGTCTGTGAAAGAAAGAAAAATAGTTGTTAATGATCTATAATCCTTTTAATTATACTTTTTAAATTATATTATTCTATGTATATGAGTGTTTTTCATGAGTTTTCATGAATTTATGTGTACACATAAATTCCTCTCTTTGGAGGCCAGAATAGTGAGTCAGATACCYTGGAACTGGAGTGACTGAAAACAGAAGCTGGGGCCTTTGGAAGAGCAGAAAGTACTCTTAACCACTGAACTGTCTCTCCATTTCCCTAGTATTAGACTTACTTTTTAATGGTATTTTAATTAATCTTAATTTTAATTGTATTGTGCTAGTAAACTAAGATTTTTTCTCTACTTACAATAAAATAAAAATATCTTAATGGTATTTATAATATATTTGTAGCATGACTTTTCTAAACCATCATGGAATTTTAGTAGAGACTCTAGAGACAGATCATAGGCACCACACCATTTAAAATAACTGCCCAAAATATTATAAAACCACTTCTGAAACTTTTATTTCATTGCTCAACTATATCATATGTAAGAGTAATCTGAGATTCATGATAGAAGATTAATTAGTACCAAAGATTTATTAGGGCACTATGGCATTTCTACATCTCTTCATCCAAGTAAGGAGGACCTCAGAGAATAACTACAGGAACTTAGAATCTATCTCCTGAGTCCTTTGGCTTATTGGTACTTTGGGCCTTGATCATCTTAGAAACATCAAAAGCCCATGTTGGTAGAACCAGAAAAGAAGTCTGTAGTAGGAATCTGTTGGAGCAAAGGTTCATGTTTCCTCAAAACAAGTTGTGAACCTGACAGAAGAAACTCTTCCCAAAGAACTTATGAGTGACCAGTTAAGAATCTATACAAAAGGAACATGAGCTATGGTCAGAAGTTTGTAACAATATTGTCAAAGAACACAATAAAGTTGCATGCTAGACAGCTGCAATTTGAATCTGAAAAACTCCAAAACCGTAATCTGCCTTCAGTAAAGTCCAGGAACAAGGAAGAGCAACATATTGCTGTTAAAGTACTAGAAGTAAGAAAGAGTAAAGTTGAGTTTTGCTTGTACATTTGGTCCAAAACTTCAATTAGTTTCACTGTGTCTCTGTTTAGCTTGTGCTTCCCTGATCGGTCCATTGAGGATAGTGGAGTGTTGAGGTCACCCACAATTATTGTATGAGGTGCAATGTGTGCTTTGAGCTTTAGTAAAGTTTCTTTTACAAATGAGGGTGCCCTTGCATTTGGAGCATAGATGTTCAGAACTGAGAGTTCTTCTTGGTGGATTTTTCCTTTGATGAGTATGAAGTGTCCTTCTGCATCTGTTTTGATGACTTTAAGTTGAAAGTCAATTTTTCCAATATCAGAATGGCTACTCCAGCTTGTTTCCTGGAACCATTTGCTTGTAAAATTGTTTTCCAGCCTTTTACTCTGAGGTAGTGTTTGTCTTTGACACTGAGGTGYGTTTCCTGTATGCAGCAAAATGCTGGGTCCTATTTACATATCCAGTCTGTTAGTCTATGTCTTTTTATTGGGGAATTGAGTCCATTGATGTTAAGAGATATTAAGAAATAGTGATTGTTGCTTCCTGTCATTTTTGATGCTATTTTTATGTTTGTGTGGTTATCTTCTTTTGGGTTTGTTGAAAGAAGATTACTATCTTGCTTTTTCTAGGGTGTAGTTGCAAAAAATAAAATTAAATTAATGGTGAAGATTGATGGTTTCATCAGTTTCTGTTCTTCAAACCAGATATGTGGCTTAATTAGTAGGCACATTGGATAAAAACTTGGGTACTGAGCCCCACTGATAGCACAAGTGTAGGAAACTTAACCTCAGTCCTGCCATAGATTATTCAGACCTGAACATTCTAAGTTTCACAACTGAAAGGATATAGCAAATTAAAACCTCTAGCAAATGACTTGGCAACATATATACAAGTCCCAATAAAGGTACATAAGACATCCGRAAAACATGGCAAAATGGCTCCTCCAAAACTTAAAAATTTCATAGTAATGAACTCTAATGATAGTCCAAATGCATATTGTCAGTGAATTCAAAAGAAAGATTATAAGAATGGTTAATRAGAGGCTGGAGAGATGTCTTAGCAGTTAAAAGCACCTGCTGCTATTGCAGAGAACCTAGGTTCAGCTCCTATCACTGCTATTGCAGAGAACCTGGGTTCAGCTCCTATCACTCACTTTGGGTAATTCACCCCCACCTGTAACTCCAGTTCCAAGAGATTCAATGCCACCTTCTGGCCTCCACAGGCAGTANCTGCATCTGTTTTGATGACTTTAAGTTGAAAGTCAATTTTTCCAATATCAGAATGGCTACTCCAGCTTGTTTCCTGGAACCATTTGCTTGTAAAATTGTTTTCCAGCCTTTTACTCTGAGGTAGTGTTTGTCTTTGACACTGAGGTGTGTTTCCTGTATGCAGCAAAATGCTGGGTCCTATTTACATATCCAGTCTGTTAGTCTATGTCTTTTTATTGGGGAATTGAGTCCATTGATGTTAAGAGATATTAAGAAATAGTGATTGTTGCTTCCTGTCATTTTTGATGCTATTTTTATGTTTGTGTGGTTATCTTCTTTTGGGTTTGTTGAAAGAAGATTACTATCTTGCTTTTTCTAGGGTGTAGTTGCAAAAAATAAAATTAAATTAATGGTGAAGATTGATGGTTTCATCAGTTTCTGTTCTTCAAACCAGATATGTGGCTTAATTAGTAGGCACATTGGATAAAAACTTGGGTACTGAGCCCCACTGATAGCACAAGTGTAGGAAACTTAACCTCAGTCCTGCCATAGATTATTCAGACCTGAACATTCTAAGTTTCACAACTGAAAGGATATAGCAAATTAAAACCTCTAGCAAATGACTTGGCAACATATATACAAGTCCCAATAAAGGTACATAAGACATCCGRAAAACATGGCAAAATGGCTCCTCCAAAACTTAAAAATTTCATAGTAATGAACTCTAATGATAGTCCAAATGCATATTGTCAGTGAATTCAAAAGAAAGATTATAAGAATGGTTAATGAGAGGCTGGARAGATGTCTTAGCAGTTAAAAGCACCTGCTGCTATTGCAGAGAACCTAGGTTCAGCTCCTATCACTGCTATTGCAGAGAACCTGGGTTCAGCTCCTATCACTCACTTTGGGTAATTCACCCCCACCTGTAACTCCAGTTCCAAGAGATTCAATGCCACCTTCTGGCCTCCACAGGCAGTAYACACATGTATATACAAGCAAGCAGACACGTACACGCACACATTTTTAGATAAAATCAGAGACACAGAAAACACTGAATGAACTCAGAAATTACAAATTGCTGAATGAAATGAAGATACCAATAAGACTATAAAAGAAGAGTTAAATGAAGCAAAGAGAGAAAATTAAATTGAAAATTTGAAAATTAAAGGTTCAATAATGCAAATGAAAACATACTTGAACCCTCACAGTAGATTGTACAAGTGAAGATAAAAATATCAGAACTTGAAGACAAGGTAGACAAAATTTTAAAGTACAGACAGAACATACTGGACATTTCTAAAACCAGCAAAAGACCAAAAGTACAAACCACAGCAATAGAAGAAAGAAGGGTAACCGCTATTCTTAATATAACATTTTTATTAATTCTTTGAAATTTTCATACACTATATTTTAACTATTATTCACCTCCTCCTCACCCTGACTCTTCTCATATTCAACCCCCAACCCTTACCTAGCCCTACTGCCTCCCCTCTGTGTTCTCTCTGTGTGTCTTTATCTCTCTGTCTCTGACTCTCCCTCCCCACCCCACCCCCACCACTGCCACTGAGTCAAATTTGTGCTGCTCATATACTCATGAGTGTGGAACCATCCACTGACATGTTGTTGACCTACTGGGAACCATATCCTTAAAGAAAAAAAAAGGCTGGCTTTCTCCCAAAAGCCATCAACTCTCAATACTCTTCAGCTGAAGATAGGAGTTCATGAGCTTCTTCCAGTTTCATGATGGAATGTTGACTGGCTTGGTCTTGTGGCAACCACAGCTGCTATGAGTTCATAAGTGAAGTGGTCTTGTCATACCGAGGAGAAACTGTTTTGCCCCAGTCCTCCCTGACCTCAGGCTCTTTAGAATCTTTCACTGCTCTTCTGTAATAGTCCATGAGCCTTGGGGATAGATACAGATGTCCCACTGTGGCTGAGCATACTACTGAGACTTATTCTCTGCACTTGGACCAGTTGTGAGTTTCTCTGTTAACCACTGCCCACTGCATGTGCACACAGACACACACACAAATCTTTTCAGACCTGAACTAAGTATGTAGAAATAAAAACTTGGAAGGCAGTTTGATGATGTCCATTTAGCAGAATTATAAAAATTATAGGTTCACCCTGGAGGCTTGTGAGCTCCCCAGCCATTTATTGTACCTCTAGATATACAGAAAGTGTGTGTGCTGATTCATTTTAGCTGTCAACATGACATAACCTAGAATACCTTGAAAAGAGTCTTGATGCGGAAAGACCCAGCCCATTGTGAGCCCCACTAATATCTGGCAAAGGGGATCCTGAATAGAGTAAAAGAGAAGAAGCCTAGCTGAACAAATGAATGAACGAAAACCTAATCACCAGGGTAAAATTTAACAACTGAACTGTCATTTATACCTGCTGGGAAAAAAACAGTTTTCTCCAATAAAGTAACATTAGATATATATCAACCACATGTTCAGGAGTAGTCAACTAACATAACATAAACTACAAAGATTTGTGTGTGTGTGTGTGTGTGTGGATTAGGAAAGGGGAGAGGATCTGGAAAGACTTGGGTGAGGGGAAGAATATGATCAAAATATATTTAAATTTTAAAATTGTTTTAATGAAAATATTATTTAAAACTGAAAAATATTAGGTCAAATACAATGTAAAAGGACTACAGAGATGGCTCAGTGGTTAAGAACATTAGTTTCTCTTTCAGAGGGCCAAAGTTCATTGCCAGCACCCACATGACAGGTCACAACTATCTGTAAGTCCAGTCCCAGAGGATCCAATGTTGTCTTATGAAATTGTGGACAACACCCACCCACCCACACATACACACACACAATGCATGATGCACAGATATACATGCAGGCAAAACATTCATACATAATAAATAAAAAATAGTGGATAAAATAGTGTATCTGGGATATACTGTGCTATCTACCTCTCTATGACCCACACTCATTTTCCATGAGCCATGCTGTATCCCAGTCATGGGACACTATTGCAGGATTGCCATGCATCTCCTCCTGATGGGCTTGGTGGAACCAGCTCAACATTGTCCCTCCTAGCCAAGAAGTAAGAGAAAGCAGTGCTGTGCTTTCACCTACTGTGCTTACTACTGGAGCTGACTCCCTCGTTCTGAATGCTTAGCCAAACACCATGGCTATTGTCTTCTCATGACAAGTCTGAGTTGGTATCATAACCACTGTACCTCAGTCATCCACATTTAACTTCTGGAAGGCTCCTGGAATGGTTGAACAATCTTTACACCTAGTATACTTTCATGTAGTAGAGAAATGCAGTTCATACTCTAGGATATTATTTCCCACCCCTAGAACAAGCTTGGTCTATTTCACTTGTCACTCTGTGATTCRTTCACCTCTTTGATGAATTGTTATATTTTAATGTCTTTAGGAGCTCACAGTCAGTGAATTTTACTTCTTGTCTGTGTTTTCTCACTAGGAACTATATTGACACAGATCTAGACATTTTTTCAGTGACTTAGACAGATCCTATTTTCCATTTTCCTCATCTTTCCCTCCTGAATGCTTGAACACTCTGTGAACCAGATTTATTTGCCAATTCCAATCAATCAGAGCCCTTACTACCTTATGAAGATCATGTCCCCAGTTGGGCTAAGCAGCATCACTAAAGTCCCATACTAGTCCCAATGTACCTAAATTATTTTTTCCTTAATTCTTTTGTAAACATAAACAAAGTCTTATTGAGCCAAATGAAATGGTTTTTCAGGAAAAGTGTGAAAAGGGGAAGATGAGATCGAAGATGCTATTTCTTTCTTTTTTTCTAAAACTTTTTATCATTAGATATTTTCTTTATTTACATTTCAAATGTCATTCCCTTTCCTGGTTTCCCCTCAAAAAATGCGCCATTCCCTCCCCCCCTCCCCCGTTCAACAATCCACCCACTTCTGTTACCCTGTCCTGGTATTCCCCTACACTGGGGTATCAAGCCTTCTCAGGACCATCAAAGGACTTTCCTCCCTTCAATGTCCAACAAGACCGAAGATGCTATTTCTTACTGGAAAAAGAGGCAGAGAGAGGGGGAAGAAATGGGGGAGGGGGAGAAGGGAGGGGGCAGAGAGAGAGATTGAGATTGGGGGATGTATGTAAGGCACATGGGATGCTCTACCAGATGGGCATAAGAACTAGTGAGGTAGGACATTCTCAGACCCCGGGAATCTCAGATCTGAGATGGTAGGAGTGGAAGTGCACCTTCTCAGCCTCTGATGCCTGATCTGGAACATGTAACCACAACCACCAACTGAGAGGACCACAGGCAGTCGGTCACATAATGCAGCACCTGGAGTCCTTCCCCGTGCAAATAGACCATCACCAGCATCTCAAGCTCAACCAATAAAAAATGTACCCCCTTGAATCCCATCCCACTCCCCAAAGTTCCCATAGCTCCTGTCCACATGGAATAAGACACGTTGTTTCACCAAGGATCAAATGAAAGTGGCTATCTCTCTCTCTCTTTCCCAAAGCACTCATTGTTGGATCTTGGACTTGCCTGGCTTCCCAGAGACTTAAATCAGAGTGGTGAGAAATGATACCTCCACTGCAGCTGTCATGGGACTCGAGACCCCAGCTACCTGCTCTGTGCAGGCTGCCCAAGCCTCTTTATTCCTCTTTTAAGAGCTATAAGACTCCCAGCATTCCCAGCTAGACCGGAGCCCTGTAGAACCTATCTGTCCTAGGCTCTGCTTCACCCTCCTTGGTCTGCTGAACAGAAACATCTGATGTACCAGTGGGACCTGGGCAAACTGCAGATTCTCTGCCCCAGACTTGGCCCTGCTGTTGTATTCCTGGTCAGAACGCTGTACTACAGAAAGAGAAAGAAAACACAAATATAGATTATAGATATGACCTTCCTGGGATCCAAAACTTGGAACTCCTGGGAAGAATCAGAGAGCAAGAAGGAAGAACAGAATGTAGAACAAGAAAGTATCCTTGGGTTCCCAAGGACATATTGGACCTTTCATACAGAGAAAGGGAAAAATCCATATGTCAGCATGAAGGGCCTCAGTGGCTCAGTAATTTGGACTATGATAATCCGTGAATAAATACATCAGTGAAGTGAAAGAGAATCTTAGAGCTTAGCTTGTAAGGTTGTGGAACAAGTGGTTCTGTGAGATCAATCTGGGTGCTATAGAAGCAGAGACAACTGAGCAACATCTACTCAGACCTCCTAAAACAAAGGACACGTAATTTGTCACATGACAAATTCCAAATGGATTGGCTGATGAAAGTTATTAGGGAATACTTGGTTATCGTTGTCTGTGGTCTCTATGAATATCATAGATGATAAAATATTTTGGAAGGTCAGGAATTATGGAAGGAACTGGCCATGCCAGCAGTATTGAAATTGTTCAGAAAATGTCATTTACATGTTTCCTTACAGTTATAATTCCTCCCTCTGTTAGGAAATACTTTTTTCAGATATTCTTTCTTTCTCTTCTTTCTTTCTTTCTTTCTTTCATTCAGATATTCTTCTTTTTTCAGATTTTCTTTCTTTCCTTTTTTCTTTTTTGGCTTTTTTTTTTTTGAGACARGGTTTCTCTGTATGTCCTGGAACTCACTTTGTAGACCAGGCTGGCCTTGAACTCAGAAATCCACCTGCCTCTGCCTCCCAAGTGCTGGGATTACAGGCATGTGCCACCACTGCCAGGCTTATTTTTATTGGTTATTTTATTTATTGACATTGGTTTCCCCTATACAGACCCCCTATCCTCTCGCCTCTCCCTCTCCCCTRCTTCTATGAGAGTGCTCCCCCACCCACTAGCATTCACCCACTATCCTTGGGCATCGAGCCTCCACAGGACCAAGGGGCCTCCTCTCCCATTCATTCGGCAAATTCTTACTACCACAGCTACTACTGCCTGCTTATTCCATTCCATAAATGCTACATTTGAGGGTTGCAATATGTACACTGCTTTATTAGCCATTTGGGAATACCCACATATTTGTAGCAGACCCCCATAAATGCCACCTCATACCACACGGAGGAAAGTGGGAAACCTGAGATTCCCCTTATAAATGACCTATTCTTGAGTGAGAGACCTTGGAACACTCAGCCCTAAATGGGATGTGTCCATCAAAAGTMTCCCCTTTCAGAGTTCAGAGAACCCCTCTGAAGACAAGGCAGAAAGTGTAYGAACCAGAAGGCATGGAGGACGCCAAGAAAACAAAGCCCTCTAAATCAGCATAAACAAACCTCATAGAACTCAGACGCTGAAGCAGCATGCACAGGAGCTCCATGAGTCTATAAAACGTCCTCTGTGAATATATTATGACTTCCAGTTCACTGTTTTGGTGGGATTCCTGAGTTTGTGAACAAGTAGGTCTCTCACTCTTCTGCCTTCTCTTCTCACTCTTCTCTTTTTCTTTCTGTTGGTTTGTCATGTCCAACTTCAATATGATACTTTTTGTTTTTCTGATTATATTTTAAGTTGTATTTTTTTAATGAATGAATGAATGCCTAGCCACTAGAAATAAGGCTAAAAATTAAACTGTCACTTATGGCTGCCAGGAGTGACACTAGGTATATCAGACATTTATGTTATATCAGGCCTCGTGTACAGGAATAGTTAACCAACATTTGATGGACTCCACAAGTTTTTTGTTTGTTTGTTTTTGTTTGTTTGGTGAAATGCTTTTAATTTGGTTAGTTTGGTGAATTTTATTTTGGGGTGTAGTTTCATTTTGATTTCTCAGTTTGATGGGGATTGCATTGTTTTCTTTGTTTTTGAGGAAAGTTTAAAATTCAGAGAATGGAGAGAGGGAAGCATTGGAAAAATGTAGGGGAGGGGAAGAATATGATCAAGATATATTTAAATTTAAAAATTACTTTAAGTAATAAAAATATATTTTAAAAAATTGATCTACTCTTAACTAAGTCTTATCACCAATTGGAGGGACTATGGTGCTGCGCTACAGTAAGGAGGCATACCATACCATCCCACATGAGGAAAGATACCCATGTTGGAATTGCCCCTGCAGATGTCCCACCCTCACATCAGTCACATGTCTTACCCTTTGCAATGGCATGTAATTGCTTCTGTCCAACTCATCTTTATTTCTGTCAGGTCTCTATTTAGGTACCAATCATGTTGTATGACTTTTCTTGTGAAAAAGTGAACAAACATCTGTTAATCCCAGGTCAGGTGCTTAGGACAGATCAAAGAAATGGCCAAACCCAAGTCTGGCTTGGTGAGCCCGTGAGTTTAACAGTTACTTATATAAGCATGGGTGAAGGATTACTAGCAAGAGCATGGGTGACTCAAAGGCAACTGCATCACTAAGAAGTTCATCCCAAGATGGATAACACACAAAACTATAGTTTCCTAAACAACTTGCAGTCAACACTATCAGAAAGGCTCCTCTTCTKCACCAGTTTTTACTGCTTCTGTAATCTTTCAGAGGAGACCCTTATATAATAACTTTCTGCGCTTCCTAGACTTGGAGGTTTTGTTAGTATCCTAAGTCATGAAGGTCTTCCTTCTCCCTCTAGGAGTGACTATTTCAGTTCAGAGGAAACAACTACATAACGTTCATGAATCAGCAAAATTAATATTGTTAAATAGCTATTACCCCTAAAAAAGKATTTATAAATTCAATGTAATTTTCATCAAATTTCCTGTGACATTCTTCACAGATCTAAGAAAGTAAATCCTAGGACCCATATGGAAATAAAAAATACTCCAAATAGTCAAAGCAATCCTGAGTAAAAGGAGCAATGCAGGAGTCAATGCCTTACTTTATTTTATAAAACCGTATTAACAGGAATATGATTTTGTCAAAAAAGCAATGCCAAGACTGATGGGAGAGCCTGAGGAAGTCTAGAAATAAGCCCAAGAAGCTACTTTCACTTGAGTCTTGACATTGGAAAAAGACAGCCTCTTTAATAAGTGGTACAAAGGAAAGTGGATTTCTACACAGAGAATGCTGAAATGGATCAACTTTAAAAACATGAATCAAGCAGGAGACTAATATTTAAAATATAAATGACCAAAAAAGTAAACAGTATGATAAATAAATGAGCAGTGGGAATAAACTGACACTTTTCAGGTGAAAAAATACAAATAGTCAATAAATTCATGAAACAGAAGGTTCCGAATTAGCCATCAGAAAAATACAAATCAAAAGTACAATGAAATTCAGTTTCATCCCAGTCAGAAGGTCTACTATCAAAATTAACAATGTCAGGTGGTGGTGGTGCACACCTTTAATCCCAGCACTTGGGAGGCAGAGGCAGGCAGATTTCTGAGTTCAAGCCCAGCCTGGTCTACAGAGAAACCCTGTCTTGAMAAAAACAAAACAAAAAAACAAAAACAAAAACAAACCAAAAAAAGAAAAAACACAACAATGCTGGAAACGATAGAGGAAAGGACACCTTACTCGCTGCTGGTGAGGATGTATATTATTAGTGTAGCCACTATGGAAATTGGCATGGAACTTCTTCTAAAAATAAAACTACCTTATGATTCAGCTATGTCAACATTATATGGAATCTGTCTAGAATCAATCAGTATGTAAAGAAAATGTAGACCATCTTCTCTCCAGCTACTGAGTAGGCAGGTACAACCAGGAGTGGCAGAGCAGCTGGCTCAGGGTCCCTCCGGGCTTTACCTGCACCCAGGAGCTGGGCAGTGCCACAGCTGTCTGTGCACCAATCCTGTCGGGAGAACTGCTCTTCAGGGAGTGAATTGAAGCTGTCATCTTCTCTCTGGTGACTGAGCAGACGGGTACAGCCAGGAGTGCAGGGAACAAAGGAGTGGCAGTGCAGGTGGGCCAGGGTCCCTCCTGGCTCCTCCTGTACCCAGGAGCTGGGCAGCACCACAGCATACTGTGCCAAGGAAGAGCCAGCCACCCAGGGGTGCTGAGACAGGCTTGCAGGCCCACAGGAGGGACAAGCACCAGCCAGTGACAGCAGGACCAACTAACACCAGAGACAACCAGATGGCAAAAGGCAAATGTAGGAATGTAACCAACAGAAATCAAGGCAAYATGGCAGCATCCGAACCCAATTCTCCCACAACAGCAAGTCCTGGATACTACAACACACCAGGATAGCAAGATTTGGATTTAAAATCACACCTCATGATGCTGATACAGGGCTTCAAGAAGGACATAAATAACTCCTTTAAAGAAATGTAGGAGAACATAAGTAAACAGAAGCCCTTAAAGAAATAAAGGAAAGCACAACAAAACAGGTGAAGGAATTGAACAAAACCATCCAGGATCTAAAAGTGGAGGTAGAAACAATAAAGAAATCACAAAGGGAAACAACTCTGGACATAGAAAACTTAGGAAAGAAGTCAGGAGTCATGGATCCAAGCATCAACAATAGAATACAAGAGATAGAAGAGAGAATCTCAGATGCAGAGGATACCATAGAAAGCATTAACACAACAATCAAAATGCAAAAAGCTCCTAACCCCAAACATCCAGGAAATCCAGGACAAAATGAGAAGACCAAACCTAAGGCTTATAGGTATAGAAGAGAATAAAGATTTCTAACTTAAAGAGCCAGTAAATGTCTTCAACAAAATTATAGAAGAAAACTTCCCTAACCTAAAGAAAGATTTGCCCATGAACATACAAGAAACCTGCAGAACTTCAAATAGATTGGACCAGAAAAGAAATTCCTCCCATCACATAATAATTAAAACACCAGCTGCACTAAACAAAGAATATCAAAAGCAGTAAGGGGAAAAGGTCAAGTAACATATAAAGACAGACCTATCAGAATTACTCCAAACTTCTCACCAGAGACTATGAAAGCCAGAATATCCTGGGCAGAAGTGATACAGAACCTAAAGGGAACATAAATGCCAACCCAGACTACTATACTCAGAAAAACTCTGTTACCATAGATGGAAAAGCCAAGGTATTCCATGACAAAAATTTACACAATCTTTCCACAAAACGAGCCTTTCAAAGGATAATGAATGAAAAATACCAACAAAAGGAGGGAAACTACACACTAGAAAAAGCAAGAAATTAATCTTAACAAAACAAAAAGAAAAGAAACACACAAACATAACTCTACCTCTAATAACAAAAATAACAGGAAGCAACAGTCACTTCTCCTTAATATCTCTTAATATCAATGGACTCAATTCTCCAATAAAAAGACAGACTATCAAACTGGACACAACATTTTGCTGCAGGAAAGACATCTCAGGCACAAAGACAGACCGTACCTCAGAGTTAAAGTCTGGAAAACAATTTTCCAAGCAAATGGTCCCAAGAAACAAGCTAGTATAGCCATTATAATATCAAATAAAATCGACTTTCAACCTAAAGTAATCAAAAAATATAAGGAAGGACACTTAATACTCATCAAAGGAAAAATCTACTATGATGAACTCTCAGTTGTGAACCTATATGCTCCCAACACAAGGGCACCCACATTCATAAAAGAAACTTTACTAAAGCTCAAAACACATTGCGCCCCACACAGTAATAGTGGGAGACTTCAACACCCCACTCTCATCAATGGACAGATCAGGGAAACACAAACTAAACAGAGAAACAGTGAAACTAACAAGTTATGAACCAAATGAATTCAACAGATATCTATAGAACATTTTATCCTAAAACTAAAGAATATACCTTCTCAGCACCTCACAGTACTGACCAAAACTGACCATGTACTCAGTCACAAAACAGACCTCAGCAGATACAAGAAGATTGAAATACTTCCATGTACCCTATCAGATCACCAAGTACTAAGGCTGGTCTTCAATAACAAAACAAACGAACAAAAAAAAAAAAAAAACAGAAAGCCTACATACACAAGGAAGCTGAACAACATTCTACTCAACTATAAATTGGTCAAGGAAGAAAGAAAGAAATTAAAGACTTTTTAGNATGGCAGCATCCGAACCCAATTCTCCCACAACAGCAAGTCCTGGATACTACAACACACCAGGATAGCAAGATTTGGATTTAAAATCACACCTCATGATGCTGATACAGGGCTTCAAGAAGGACATAAATAACTCCTTTAAAGAAATGTAGGAGAACATAAGTAAACAGAAGCCCTTAAAGAAATAAAGGAAAGCACAACAAAACAGGTGAAGGAATTGAACAAAACCATCCAGGATCTAAAAGTGGAGGTAGAAACAATAAAGAAATCACAAAGGGAAACAACTCTGGACATAGAAAACTTAGGAAAGAAGTCAGGAGTCATGGATCCAAGCATCAACAATAGAATACAAGAGATAGAAGAGAGAATCTCAGATGCAGAGGATACCATAGAAAGCATTAACACAACAATCAAAATGCAAAAAGCTCCTAACCCCAAACATCCAGGAAATCCAGGACAAAATGAGAAGACCAAACCTAAGGCTTATAGGTATAGAAGAGAATAAAGATTTCTAACTTAAAGAGCCAGTAAATGTCTTCAACAAAATTATAGAAGAAAACTTCCCTAACCTAAAGAAAGATTTGCCCATGAACATACAAGAAACCTGCAGAACTTCAAATAGATTGGACCAGAAAAGAAATTCCTCCCATCACATAATAATTAAAACACCAGCTGCACTAAACAAAGAATATCAAAAGCAGTAAGGGGAAAAGGTCAAGTAACATATAAAGACAGACCTATCAGAATTACTCCAAACTTCTCACCAGAGACTATGAAAGCCAGAATATCCTGGGCAGAAGTGATACAGAACCTAAAGGGAACATAAATGCCAACCCAGACTACTATACTCAGAAAAACTCTGTTACCATAGATGGAAAAGCCAAGGTATTCCATGACAAAAATTTACACAATCTTTCCACAAAACGAGCCTTTCAAAGGATAATGAATGAAAAATACCAACAAAAGGAGGGAAACTACACACTAGAAAAAGCAAGAAATTAATCTTAACAAAACAAAAAGAAAAGAAACACACAAACATAACTCTACCTCTAATAACAAAAATAACAGGAAGCAACAGTCACTTCTCCTTAATATCTCTTAATATCAATGGACTCAATTCTCCAATAAAAAGACAGACTATCAAACTGGACACAACATTTTGCTGCAGGAAAGACATCTCAGGCACAAAGACAGACCGTACCTCAGAGTTAAAGTCTGGAAAACAATTTTCCAAGCAAATGGTCCCAAGAAACAAGCTAGTATAGCCATTATAATATCAAATAAAATCGACTTTCAACCTAAAGTAATCAAAAAATATAAGGAAGGACACTTAATACTCATCAAAGGAAAAATCTACTATGATGAACTCTCAGTTGTGAACCTATATGCTCCCAACACAAGGGCACCCACATTCATAAAAGAAACTTTACTAAAGCTCAAAACACATTGCGCCCCACACAGTAATAGTGGGAGACTTCAACACCCCACTCTCATCAATGGACAGATCAGGGAAACACAAACTAAACAGAGAAACAGTGAAACTAACAAGTTATGAACCAAATGAATTCAACAGATATCTATAGAACATTTTATCCTAAAACTAAAGAATATACCTTCTCAGCACCTCACAGTACTGACCAAAACTGACCATGTACTCAGTCACAAAACAGACCTCAGCAGATACAAGAAGATTGAAATACTTCCATGTACCCTATCAGATCACCAAGTACTAAGGCTGGTCTTCAATAACAAAACAAACGAACAAAAAAAAAAACAGAAAGCCTACATACACAAGGAAGCTGAACAACATTCTACTCAACTATAAATTGGTCAAGGAAGAAAGAAAGAAATTAAAGACTTTTTAGAATTTAATGAAAATGAAGGCACAACATATCCAAACTTAAGGGACACAATGAAAGCAGTGCTAAGAGGAAAACTCATAGCTCTGAGTGCCTCCAAAAAGAAAGTACAAAGAGCATACACCAGCAGCTTAACAGCACAGCTGAAGGCTCTAGAACAAAAAGAAGCAAATACACCCAAGAGGAGTAGACAGCAGGAAATAAACTCAGGGCTGAAATCAACCAAGTAGAAACAGAAATATAAAGAGAATCAACCAAATCAGGAGCTGGTTCTTTGGAAAAACCAACAAGATAGATAAACCCTTAGCCAAAATAACCAGAAGGCACAGAGACAGTATCCAAATCAGCAAACTCAGAAATGAAAATGGAAACATAACAACAGATATTAAGGAAATCCAAAAAAAAAAAAAAATCATCAAATCCTACTACAAAAGCCTATACTCAACAAAAGTGGAAAATCTAGATGAAACTGACAATTTTCAAGAAAGATACCAGGTACCAAAGTTAAATCAAGATCAGATAAATAATGTAAACAATCCCATAACCCCTAAAGAAATAGAAGCAGTCATTAATAGTCTCCCAACCAAAAACAAGCCAAGGACCAGATGGGTTCAATGCAGAAGTCTATCAGACCTTCAAAGAAGACCTAATGCCAATTCTCTTCAAACTATTCCACAAAATAGAAACAGAAGAAACACTATCCAATTCATTTTATGAAGCCACAATTATTCTGAAATCTGAACCACACAAAGACCTAACAAAGGAGAACTTTAGACCAATTTCCCTTATGAATATCAATGCAAAAATACTCGATAAAATTCTTTCCAACCAAATCCAAGAACACATCAAAATGATCATCCACCATGATCAAGTAGGCTTCATCCCAGGGATGCAGGGATGGTTCAATATATGGCAATCAATCAATGTAATCCACTATATAAACAAACTCAAAGAAAAAAAACACATGATCATTTCATTAGATACTGAGAAACCATTTGACAAAATCTAACACCTCTTCGTGATAAAAGTCTTGGAAAGATCACGAGTTCAGGATCCATACCTAAACGTAGTAAAAGCAATATACAGCAAACCAGTAGCCAACATCAAACTAAATGGAGAGAAATTTGAAGCAATCCCACTAAAATCAGGGACTAGACAAGGCTGCCCTCTTTCTCCATATTTATTCAATATAGTACTCAAAGTCCTAGCCAGAGCAATTAGACAACAAAAGGAGGTCAAAGGGATTCAAATTGGAAAGGAAGAAGTCAAATTATCACTATTTTAAGATATGACGGTATACTTAAGTGACCCCAAAAATTCCACCAGAGAACTCCTAAACCTAATAAACAACTTTGGCAAAGTGGCTGGATATAAAATTAACTCAAACAAATCAGTAGCCTTCCTATACTCAAAGGATAAAGAGACTCAGAAAGAAATTAGAGAAATGACACCCTTCACAGTAGTCACAAATAATATAAAATACCCTGATGTGACTCTAACCAAGCAAGTGAAATATCTGTATAACAAGAACTTCAAGTCTCTGAAGAAAGAAATTGAAGATCTTAAAAGATGGAAAGATTTTCCATGCTCCTGGATTGGCAGGGTTAATATAGTAAAAATGGTCATCTTGCCTAAAGCAATCTACAGATTCAGTGCAATCCTCACCAAAATTCCAACTCAATTCTTTAAAGGAAAGAGCAATTTCCAAATTTATCTGGAATAACAAAAAAAACCCAGAAAGCGAAAATTATTCTCAACAATAAAAGAACTTCTGGTGGAATCACCATCCCTGACCTCAAACTATATTACAAAAAAAATAGTGATAAAAACTGTATGGTATTGGTACAGTGACAGGCAGGTAGATCAGTGGAATAGAATTGAAGACCCAGAAATGAACCCCTCACACCTATCTATGGTCACTTGATCTTTGATAAAGGAGCTAAAACCATCCAGGAGAAAAAAGACAGCCTTTTCAACAAATGGTGCTGGGTCAACTGGCAGTCAACATGTAGAAGGATGCAAATTGATCCATTCTTATCTTCCTGTACAAAGCTCAAGTCCAAGTGGACCCAGGACTTCCACATAAAACCAGACCACTGAATCTAACAGAGAAAGTGGGGAAGAAACTGGAGCACATGGGCATAGGGGAAACTTTCCTGAGTAGAACACCAATAGCTAATGCTCTAAGATCAAGAATTGACAAATGGGACCTCATAAAATTGCAAAACTTCTGTAAGGCAAGTTTTGTAAGGACACTGTCAATAGGACAAAACAGCAACCAACAGATTGGGAAAAGATCTTTACCAATCCTACATCCGATAGAGGGCTAATATCCAATATATACAAAGAACTTAAGAAATTAGACTCCAGAGAACAAAAAAAAAAAAGTATTAAAATGGGGCACAGAGCTAAACAATTCTCAACTGACAAATATTGGGTGACTGAGAAACACCTAAAGGAATGTTCAGCATCCTTAATCATCAGGGAAATGCAAATCAAAACAACCTTGAGATTCCACCTCACACCAGTCAGAATGGCCAATATCAAAAACTCGGGGGACAGCAAATGCTGGAAAGGATGTGGAGAAAGAGGAGTACTCCTCCACTGCTGGTGGGATTGCAAGCTGGTAAAACCACTCTGGAAATCAGTTTGGCGGTTCCTCAGAAAATTGGACATAGCACTACTTAAGGACTCAGCTATACCACTCATGGGCATATACCTAGAAGATGTTCCAAGATGTAATAAGAACACGTGCTCCACTATGTTCATAGCAGCCATATTTATAACAACCAGAAGCTGGAAAGAACCCACATGTCTCTCAACAGAGGAATAGATACAGAAAATGTGGTACATCAGCACAATGAAGTACTACTCAGCTATTAAAAACAATGAATTCATGAAATTCTTAGTCAAATGGATGGAACCAGAAAATATCATCTTGAGTGAGGTAACCCAGTCACGAAAGAACACACATGATATGCACTCGCTGATAAGTGGATATTTGCCCCAAAGCTCAGAATACCCAAGATAAAATTCACAGACCATATGAAGCTCAAGATGAAGGAAGACCAAAGAGTGGATACTTTGATCCTTATTGGAAAGTGGATCAAAACACCCATGGCTCATAGCCAACCAATAGAATGAGCATAGGGTCCCCAATGGAGCAGCTGGAGAGAGGACCCTAGGAGCTGAAGAGGTTAGCAGCCCTGCAGGAGGAACAATAATATCTACCAACCAGTACTCCCAGGGACTAAACCACCAACCAAAGAGTACACATGGAGGGAGTACCATGGCTCCAGCTACATATGTAGCAGAAGATGACCATTTCAGACATCAATGAGAGGAGAGGCCATTGGTCCTGTGAAGGCTCGATTCCCCAGAATAGGGGAATGCAAATCAGGAAATTCTAGGGGTGGGGGGGCACGATGAGCAGGGGGAGGGGGATGGGACAGGGGGTTTTCAGAAGGGTAATGCAGAAAGGGGATACCATTTGAAATGTAAGTAAAGTAAATAATAAAATGTAGCATATATATGCATAATGGAGTTTTATTCTACCATAAAGAAGAATGAAATTATGTCATTTGCAGAAAACGATGGAACAGAAGATCAATATGTTAATGAATAATCCAGACGCACAAAATAAACAAATTAAAAAAAAAGTGTATTTCACTACTAAGAGTGTAGAACAAGGAAAAAGAATTGGTGGTGATATACAGTTTAGGGTGATATGACAAACTACTTTATATGYTGGTATGGAAGTATCATAATGAAACACCATTGTGCAAGTAAACCACACTTTAAAATACTAAAGGAGGAAAATTCTCATATCTTCATAGAATTAGACCAGAAAGGACATTCATTACCATCTTGCTCAAACAGATAATTTTTTAAGTTGATGTTCAGAATTAGAGAAGTTTATACTGTAGCTAGTCCATGGTAAAACAAACTCCAGAGAATAACAACCTCCTTTTCTCCACCTGTACACTCCTTCAAATGCAAGACTAATTCACTGCATCTGAGTAAAAAGAAAATCCCATTTCATTGTGTATTTCTTCCAATACATCTTTATGATAAACTGAAAAACAAGGGATTCCATATTTCTGTATCCTTTTTTTAAAAAGCAGATTTTTATATTCTTTTGGGGCTTAGACTGTAGCTCTCATGCTTACAAAATATTTGTGAAACCCTGTGTTGAATCACCAGTATTGCACATAAAAAAAAAATAACGTTTTTATATATGCTTGATAAAATTTCCATATCAAATATGTAATTTGTAGATTTTTTTCTCACATTTTGTGAGTTAAATTTCACTTTCTTGATGGTATTCTTTATAGCTTTCAAGTTTTAAGGAGTTTTGATGAGGCCCTATTTTTCAACTTGTTATTATTTTCTCCTTTGTTAATTGTATTTGTAAAACATAACTTTTAAAGCATTGCCTAACTCAAAACCACAGAGATTTCCACCTGCATAGTCTAATTCTTTTAAGAATTCTACTACTTTAGCTTTAGTGGTTAGGGTGCCAATCCATTTTGAGTTGACTTTTGTGTGTGCCCTACAAGTTCACCTTCATTCTTTTGTTTGGAAATGTTCTTTTTAACCTTGTTTGTAACTTACGTGAGTATTGGTTGTTTTTTATTTTAGGCCCCAGCACAGTGTTTACCAGGGCAATGGCAGTGGGGGGTTCCCCAGGTAAATATCAACCTCCAGTATYTCATTTTAAATCTTTGTTTTTACTATATTTGTATTAAGAATCCCTGAAAACTGAAGTCAGAATAACTAGGTTTATAGCCTTCCTCCTTTATTATCTATGATTCCTTTAACTATTACATTTTCATCTCCTCTTATGCAAAATAGATGCAGCGATGTTATAACCTTCTAAGTTTTCATTATTTTTGGAAAGATGAAATGAGATCATATTTGTGGAAAACATTTTATAAAGAAAAGCTACATAAACATGAAAAATGTGATTTTGTTATTATTGGAAATGTTGGCATTTTTCTAGCATAACTTAAGGTTTTTCTTAGCTTATCTCATGCTCCTAAGTAAGAACCATTTAAGCTGGGCGGTGGTGGCGCACGCCTGTAATCCCAGCACTCTGGGAGGCAGAGGCAGGTGGATTTCTGAGTTCGAGGCCAGCCTGGTCTACAGAGTGAGTTCCAGGACAGCCAGGGCTATACAGAGAAACCCTGCCTCGAAAAAAAAAAAACCATTTAAGTATATGAAATGCTTGGGTTTTAATATTAAATTATTAAATTTTATTATAATTTAATATTTTACAATGTTTTATATTATATTTTATTCTATGAGTATATATTATCTATTGTATATCATTTAAATTTTTATAAAATTATAACAATTTGATAAGATTAAGTTATTAAATTAAAACATTAAAAACTATTTTAATATTTTAGAATTTGGGAATATTTACATAGTTATTACTGGTTGAACACTCCTAATCTAAAATCTAAAATACTATAAAATTTGAAATTAGTATTTTCCAAATTTTCCTAAGAAATAGTATTCCACCAAAAAATATTTAGTGGCATTTTCTTACACCTATGTGAAGTCACAAAATTGAAAGTAGATACTTAACCACCAATTTAAATATGATAGAACTTATTATGACAATTTGTAATGATGTATTAGTATACCTACAACTATTGTCTCTGTTTAAGAGGTTCTGAAGCACTATAAACATTCACTATTTACCATTAATAATATCTATAGTAATAATTATATCCTCAATAATTTCCATGCATCTGTTATGTATGACAACTCAAATTTTCTAGTCTGTTTCTAAGACAATTCTGTGCTATCCCTGAAAAATAATTTTAGGAAAATATGTAACCAAAAATATTTTTCATTTTAGGTTAAGTCACTATGGCATATTTAAATAACAATGATCATTTTGTGTTTTAGTCCCCTGCTTCTTCTGCTCCATTCCTATATCTGCAACCTTCTGAGGTTATTTATCAACCAGTAGAAATTGCACAAGATGGTGGCTGTGTTCCTCCTCCACTATCTCTGATGGAAGCGTCAGTTCCAGAGGTACATGTTTATCTTTTTTATTGTTTTTCATTTGTTCAGTGTCAGGAGTTGAACCCAGGGCCTTGTAGATTCTAGAAAAAACACACTGCAAGTAAGCTGCATTCCCAGCTCTGTGGTAAAGTGACTGGTTTATGACTACTTTGTATCAACATTTAGTCCTTTTTTAGTTTGTTGAAGCTCATCATTAAAACTGCTGTGTTTTCTCTGATTTATTCGTATCTACCATTTTTATTCTAAGAGTGTTGTTCCATCCTAGAACTTTTCAGTAACTACTTCTGAATCACCTTCCAAGTTTTCAGTTTTAATGCATCACATATTTGCACCTTCTTGTTTTCTTATCTGTCTGTACTGTTGCTAATAATTCTGTCAGTTAAAAGCATATAATCTTAAAACCAATGTAAAATTTTAAAATCTTCCTATAATATAAATTATTAACTATAAATTACAAATACTATCTTCAATGTCTTTAAGTTATATCCTCGGTGTGTCACTAATAGCGTCATCCATGTGCAAGAACCGTGCAGATGAGACGGTATGTTGTAARTCAGCATCTTGCTGAGTGCATTGTTTTGTTCTCTTTCTAGTTCTAAAGCTTATAACATAATTTTATCCTAGAACAGTAATTTCCACAGTTAGATCTTAGTGTTTTTACTCTTCATACTTTACTAGAATTTCTCCATTCTTTGTCTCATGCTCCATTTACTTTTCTGTGTTTCCTATTTTCCAGATTTAGTGAAATGTAATTGAGTAGAAAATTGTACTATATTTATGAACTACATATTTTGTAATTGTRTATATTCTAAGCTAATTACTATAGTCAATGTAATTCATCTCTTCATTGGGTTATTTAGCTTTTTGTTTGTAGTGAAAACATTTACAGTCTCTCAGCAATTTTCAACTTTATAACCCATTCTTATTACCCAGTCACTATGCCGTACAGTGACCCTCCAGAAACATCTATCCTATCTCTAACTCTATCATTTGACCAGCATCTTCTCATACTTCTCCCCATCCATGAAAACCACTATCTTAATCCCTGCTTCTGTGAGTTTGATTTTTCAAATCCCACATAGAAGCACTGTAAAGCATTTATCTTTCTGTGCCTGACTTTTTTGTGGTATAATGTCCTCCAGGTTTAAATGATGTCACAGCTGACAGAATTTCCTTCTTTTTAAGATTATTCTATTATTCATACCTCATAATATCTTTGCCCATTGAACACTAAAGTAGATTCTATATCAGTACTATTGTGTAAGACAAGAATACAGGTTTTTTGTTTCATTTTTTTCTGGTACTGGGAAAACAATCCAAGCTTTGTATACCATTGAGCAAGGACTCAACCACTAAGCTACATTTCCCACTCCTTTGTTATTGTGAATATTTCTGTAATGTGCTTAAGAGTTCAGAAAGATTTGTAACAAGTTGGTTCATTTCCTTTGCCTATGAATGAATTATGTGTATGTATGTGGGGGGTACATATGTATGTATATGCATAGATATATGTATATCCAGAAGCASAGATTGCATGAATCACATAATAGTATTTTTTAGAAACCTTCATACTGTTTTGTATAGTAACTACCCAAATTTTCATTCACTCTATATTATCAAAGGGTTCCCTTTTGTCCATATCCTTGTTGGTGATCATTTTAGTCCTGGTTCAATCTCAAGTTCTTATCCTAGGTTCTTGTATTGAGATGTAACAATCAGTATCCTAGGTTCTCTGTATGGAGATGTAACAATCAGTATCCCAGGTTCTCCATATTGAGATGTAACAATCAGTACTTATTCTGTCCTTCACCCTGTTTCACCTCTGGCAATGTTGTTCAGCTAGAAGTCTACATAGTAGACAGAAAAAGTATTATAGACGTTTCTCCTTGAGATTCCCCTCCCTTATTGTGCAGCATTATAAAATTAGATCTTTATTTTTACCTTGCCTGAACCTACAAGCCTCTAAGAATGTTTAGGTAGATCTTTTCATTGACATCTAGGGAAGCTTACTCTTGCTGAGTAAAAGCCTCAGAATCCTCCCTTATGGTTGTCCAAATTGTACAGCATAGGTACACATTATAGTTTGTGATTTGAAACCCATAAACATGTTCTAATTTAACTGATAATGAAATTTCAGAACTTTCTCTATTGATGTTTTCTTGGTTTTTGGTTTGCATAGAGGTGGGAGTAAAGTTAGAATGTTTTTACATATGATTTTCACCAAAATCTACTTGGGCTTTAATCCATATTCTTAATTCCTGATATGAGGTACTCATCACCAGTGTGTAGTCACTCCTTATTTAATCTAATAAGATTTTTTTTCTAAAAAATATTGCTGTGACTATGTAGCTTATACTTTGACATCTGTAGCTTATTTTGGTGCTGTTTCCAGCAGAATGTGTTTCCTTATTAATATATAATTTAATAAATAAAATGAAGTGGCCTGTAAGTTTCTCTCCATTGGTTCACAGCTTCGCCATTTTGCTGTGATTCTTAAGGGAATTATTTAACCTCCACAGTCTTGTTCTCATAGTTACCTTACTTATAAAAGTGAAGGCATTGAGAGACCATATTGCAGTATTAAAAGATTAGAACTGTTTGATACAAAGGCCTTTAATATCTGTAGCATCTTTGAGAGGTAATTATGATCTTTTAACACATTTCTTCACAGATCCCCTAATTCTATCTTTCAAAACCAAGACTCTTGAAAACATAGGCTGTATTCAATGTTTGTGATGTTCAGGGTGATTTCATTCCACACCTGCTGAAGTCTGTYTCATTATCTTTCTGCCTAAGCTGCCTGTGAAAGGACCTTAAWGACAATCTAACTTCTAAATACTTTCCTCCCTTCCTTAACCCTTCAGGAACAATGTACATATTTCATGTCTGTTTAAGACCTGTGTTTGCACACACACAATACTGCCCTCTTCTGGAATTCCTTTTCTAGCTTTTATTTTTCTTTGTAAATGGACCTTTTGTGCCATAATTTCATGTTTGGTTCTTCACTCTCTCACCCTATTCGGTCCAATGTTACCCATAACTCCAATACCAACATCATGTTTGCTGTTTTACACTGYAGTATCCTAGATAATAGTCACTAGCTACATATAGCAGTTGAACACTTGAAATGGGAAAAGAACAAATTGAGATGTCCTGTATGTAAGTGGATATTATATACATATAATATTCCCCCTCCACAAAAAACCCCAACCCATATATATACATGTATATATACACATATATGTGTGTATTTATATGTGTAATCAGGTTTTAAAGACAGGGTATTAAAAAGGTTTAAATTCAGTAATTTACTATTATATTTTAGATATTTTAAATCTATTGTTTTAAATATAAACTTGTTTCATTATCTATTCATCTGTTGATGGATAACTAGACTGATTATATCTCCTTCCTATTATGAATAGACCAACAATAGACATGGGTATGCAAGTATTCCTGTGTAAGTTATAAAATCACTTAGATATATGTTCAGGATTGGTATAGCTGGGTCTTATAGTAATTCTCTTTTAATTTTTTTGAAAAACCTTTATACTGATTTCCATAGTGACAGTACCAGTTTACACTACCACAGAATAAATGGTTCCTCTTTCTCCACATCCTTGCCAGAATTTATTATCATTTAAATATATTATTTAAATTATCTGCCCTCTGTTTATTGCTCTCCATGCTAATTTTCCCCCTTTAGAATATAATGTTCTTTCCAGCTTACCAAATAACTTATGTAGGTCTCCCAAAAGAAGTGTTTTCTTACTTACCTCCAATTTAATCACACTGCCCCTCACTGTGTTCCCAGTTCTTTTAAATCAAACATCAGTGCCTCTAGGAAATTTTTCATTACCATCCTCACCAATGTTCTTTTTTATTTTTATTGAATATATTCATCATTTTACATTTCAAATGTTATACCCTTTCCCAGTTTCCCCCTCCCCAAAAACCCCCAACCCATCCTCCCACCCCTGCCTCCAAGAATATGCCCCTCCACCCAACCCACTCCCACCTAGCCCCCTCGATTTCCCCACGCTGGGGCATCTATTGAGCCTTCATAGGACCAAGGACTTCTCCTCCTCCTGATGCCCAACAAGGCATTCCTCTGCCACACTTCTGGCTGGAACCATGTGTTGATAGCTTAGTCCCTGGGAGCTCTGGGGCATCTGGTTGGCTGACATCGTCATTCTTCCCATGGGGCTACAAGCCCCTTCAGCTCCTCCAGTCCTCCCTCCAACTCCTCCATTGGGGACCCCGTGCTCAGTCCAATGGTTGTCTGCTAGCATCTGCCTCTGTATCTGTAAGGCTCTGGCAGGGCCCCTCCGGAGACAACCATAACAGGCTCCTTTTAGTATGCACTTCTTGTCCTCCATAATAGTGTCAGGGTTTGGTGACTGTTTATAGGATGAATCCCCAGGTAGGACAGTCTTTGGGTGGTCTTTGCTTC
>BDUI01005990.1:40717-55432 GCA_002335545.1 Apodemus speciosus
TGTTGCTACAATAAAAAACCTTGAGCAAAAAAAAAAACAGTTTAGGGAAGAAATAGTTCATTTAGTATATACAATTTCAGGGGTTGGAGAGATGGTTCAATGGTTAAGAACACTGCTCTTCCAGAGGTCCTGAGTTCAATTCCCAGCAAACACATGGTAACTCACAACCATCTGTCATGGGATCTGATCCCCTCTTCTGGTGTGTCTGAAGACAGTTAAAGTGTACTTATATACATAAAATAAATAATTCTTTTTAAAAAAAAAACCATACAATTTCAAGATACAGTCCATTGTTTTGAGGAAGACAAAGCAGGAACAGCTAGTTACATGACACTCTCAGTCAAAAGCAAAGAGGTAATAAGCATATCTTTCATTACTTGTTCCTTTGTGCTCAGCTAACTTTCTTCACTCTTGTACAATTAAAGGATAAGCCCCTAAAGTGTGTCACCCACAATGGGTTAGGTCTTACAACATCAATACACAACCAAAGCAATCTTTCACAGACATACCCACAATCCAGCCTGATGTATATAATTCCTGAGCAATTCTAGGTAGTATCAAAGTGACACTTAAAACTAAACAGCACAATGATCAATGGTGAGTGGGTTGATGTTATTTCTATTGCTATGATAAAATATCCTGACAAAGGAAATTTGAAGAGAAATTGGATTATTGTCTTACAGTTCCAGGTTATGGCCCATCATTTCAGGGAAGTCAGTTTAGGAACTGAAGCAGCTTTTCATATCACATCCACTGTTTGGAACAAATAGAGAATAAATGCATCCTTGCATTCTATTTGCTTAGTACCCCTGACCAGGGAATAGTGCTACCCACAGTACGCTAGGTAAGTTAACAACAAAGACAGTCCCCACAAACATGCCCAAAGGCCTACCTGATCTAGGCAATCCCTGATTGAGAATCCCTTCTCAGGTGATTTTGGGATATTTCAAATTGACATGTAAAATCATCACAGGTACTACATACATGGTAGTAAAAGTTCTGGTGTACTATTGCACAGTTGGGTAACTATGAATCACAGTAATTAGTTTTTTGTAAGCTAGAAGAAAACCTTCAGATGCTTTCGCCATTAAAAAAATGAAAATGTGAGCTAGAGAGATAGAATAAGGGGTTAAGAGTATATACTGCTCTTGCAGAAGAACCAGTTTGGGTGACCAGTACCCACATTGGGTAGTTAACTCTAAAAAGACAGTATAATTCAAAAGCAAATTGGAATAGGATTTGAATTGCCACAAATGTTTCCTTCCATCTTGGCATAGCCACACACCTTAAAATGCTGACTGCTTCTACAGAAATATACTACCACTGTGTTCCTCAGAACTTTTTATTTCAGTACCATTATTCTTATAAATCAGCTTAGAGGCTAAAGTTGACTTATATCCAGCTGCTCCTAAGCATASAGGGAGACAAAGAAAAAATGTTATGCTGTCAGAAACAAAAGACTGAGAGAAAAACTGTGATTTGTAGCTTCTAAAGCAAGAGAGATAAAATTGTATGTGCTTTCCATAGGTCAAGCAATGTTCCTTCAATTCTGTAGCATTTTTTAAGGATTGATTGGTTGATTGATTGATTGATTGATTGATTGATTGGTTGATTGATTGATTGATTGATTGATTTGAGTACACTGTAGCTGACTTCAGACATACCAGAAGAGGGCATTAGATCACACAGATGGTTGTGAGCCATCTTGTGGTTGCTCGGAATTGAACTCAGGGCCTATGGAAAAGCAGTCAGTGCTCTTAACCGCTGAGCCATCTCTCCAGCCTCTCTGTAGCATATTTTTCATAGAACTATATAATAGTAACCATGTAGTGAAACACAAGAAATGCATAGGTTCCATTGCATAAGACTTCCTTGTTTATGAAAATCTAAAACAGTAAAGAGAATCATAGCCTTAAGAAAACAGTATATTTAAATGGTCATATGAAAGTAAACAGAAATGTTTGGGTTCAATAGAAAACTATTTACATGTAACACAATAAAGGCAACAATACATAGATGCTTCTCATCTTATGAGGTTGTTTCTATCCCAAAAAACAAAAGATGAAAACAGCAAGCGCTCTTAACTGCTGACCACCACTCAGAGAYGGAGTGGTGGTCAGCAGTTAAGAGCACTTGCTGTTCTTGCAGAAGACCTGAGTTTGATTCCCATTACCCATTATAGATGGTAGTTCATAATCATTTATAGCTCTAGTCCTATGGGATTTAATACCTTTTTCTAACCTCTATGGATACCAGGAATGCATGTGGTCCACGTATATACATGCAGACAGAACACTAATATGCATGAATAAAAATAAATATTTTTAAAGAGAAAAAGAAAAATCACATGTAACACAAAAATGTGTTTAGTATGCCTCACCTATCAAATCTCAGAGCTTAGGAACTCAGTACACTGCAGAGTGTCAGTTATGCCCTTATAATCATAAGACTTGGCATGGCTTACAAGAAGTTGTGCCCAATATTAAGGATATCATGATACATATTCTGAGTCCTGGAAAAATCAAAATTTTAAGCTAGAGCTATGATTTTCATTTAATGGGTATTATCTTTGCTCCATCTTAAATCAGCATGTCATAAATCAAACCTGTAGCCTAGGTTCTATCAGTAAATGCCATCTCTATCAGATCCTCCACAATACCTAGGAAAATAAACTTTTAATTAAGTTCATAATATACTTGCTGTTGTTTTAAACRTGTACTTTCTCATTTTGTTGTCTTTGTTCTTCCAATACGTTGAAATTAAATCTAAGATGGCCTCCAAAGAGCCAATCTAAATATTACATGACTTTTTATACTTTGAAATATTAATGATGGGCTGAAGAGATGGCTCAGTGGTTAAGAGCACTGACTGCTCTTCTAGAGATCCTGAGTTCAGTTCCCAGTAACCACATGGTGGCTCACAGCTATCTGTAATGGGATCTAATGCTCTCTTCTGGTGTGTCTGAAGACAGCTACAATGTACTCATACATAAAATATATAAATAAATATTTTTTAAAAACTTAATGGTAATTGATTTTTTAAAGGTCCATATATTGTCTTCAATATCTTTGTAACAAGGAGTAGAAGATTGATTTTTGATGGTGTCACTGCTCCAATTATATTTAATCTCTGTGTTCAAGGAAAATAGGTACTAAGGTTCTGCATTGAGGGGTATTTTTAAGATTTATTTTACATGTGTGAATGTTTTGTCTGAATGTAGGTATGTCTGAATGGGTACCTATGTACCTGGTGCCTCAAAGATCAGAAGATGCATTAGATCCCCTGGATCAGATGGTTATGAACCACCATGTAGGTGCTGGGGATTGAATTCTGGTTTTCTTCAAGAGCAGCATGTGCTCTAAGCCACTGAGCAAACTCTACAGCCTTCTACACTGAGTCTTATAGTGGTCCATATACAAACCTCAAGAGTCTACAGATAGAAATGCATTATAGCTTACTTTGTTTCCCTTCTGATCTATCCATGTTAATCAGACTTTTCATGTGTCAAGTGATCAACAAAGACATGAAGGATGAAAGATTTTGGCTTGATATTGGTTTCAGTGTGTTCTTTCCATAATCTTTGATTCCACTAATTCTAGACCAATGATGAAATAAGTGATGTCCATGGAGGACAGGAACTGGGGAACAAAACAAGATATAGCCCACAAAGGCATGGCCCCAATTACATAGTTCTTTTATCTACACCTCACTTCCCTAAAGTTTTCAGAACCTGCTAAAATAATGCTACTAGCTAAAAACCAAATCTTCTATACTGAGCCTGTGTGGATATGTCAACAGTCTCCTAATATTCAGGGCAGGTTCTGTGGATGTTGTTCAATTGGTAGTGCTTGCCTAGCGTGTGATAGGTTTTATCAGAACAATGAATCCCACTCCTCTGGTACCAATATTCTGTGTCATACTTTTTATCACTGAGGGGGGAAATATGTAATATAAACAACTTAAGGGAGAAAGGACACATTTTGGCCTTGGTTTCAGAATATTCAGTCTAGTTCTATTGATTATGCCCAGTCTGTTCACCTCATGGTGGATGAGAAACAGAAAAAGAGAAAGGTGGCCCTGTGACAAAATATAGCCCCAGAGATCCCTAATAGCCTACTAGGCCCCACCTCATGAAGTTTGCAGAGCCTCCCAAAATAGTGTCACAAGCTCGAAACCAGTCCTTTATCAGTAAGCCTAAGGATAGCTCATATTCAAACTATAACATAATCTTAGCTATTTCTTCTTTTATATTTAAAATAACCTGAGAATAATTTTGATAGCCTCAGTGGTCTGCTGCAAGAGATCATGGCATGAATTCATTAAAATAGTTAAGAATACTCTCAGTTGCTAGATATAGTGGCACACGTCTCTTATCCTAGCACATGAGAAGCCAGTCCTGGAGCATCACAAGTTGTAGGCTAGCCTGGGCCACATAGCCAGCCCTTACTAAACAAATGAACTTCTGTATTATTCTGTCACTTTTTTTGCTTGTGGCAAATTTATTTAAGAAAGAAGGTCTTTAAATATATCATCCTAATTCTCTTTTTTATTGCTGCTTGTTCTGTTGTTCATGGTGCTAGGGGCCAAAACAAAGGCCTTGAGCTTGCTAGACAGCATTTAGCCATTTAACTACAACCTCAGCCTCTCTGTCTTCTAAATTCTAATTTAGTACTTTGGTCTTTCATTCAACACCAGTGAGGTTATTCAAACTAGATAAACGATGATACAACTGGTTATAAAAAAATTAACACCAAATATGAAAAATATAATTTACTGCATTACGTAAGTGCAGAGTTCTACAACAAACATGCTAACAAATGTAGATTTCTGTATAAAACAATAATAATTTCATGATTAGGAAGTCAACTCTTATATCAGGTGTGTGATTGCAGCTGGCTTGTAGTCACAAAACTCAAGAAACTGAGACAGGAGAACCGTAGGCTCAACATTAATCCAAGCTTCATAATTAGACACTGTCTCAAAAAAAATCCTTAGTAGTCTTAAAAAATATTTTTAAAATAATGAGATCCTGTTACTTGCAACATGTATGGAATGTGGAAATAGTTATGTTAGGTAAAATAACCCAGGAACAGAAGCATAAGTACTGCAAAATCTCATCTTACAGTCTAAGAGAGTTGATCCCACAGAAGTTACAAGTAGAATGGTGGGCCCATGGCACCATGCCTGGGGAAAGTAAGAGAAGTGAGAATGTAGAAATGTTGCCTAACGGCTGCTGAGTTACCGTTAAACAGGAGCAAGAAGATGAAGAGTTAGCAAGAAGGAGTGAGGATGCATAACAGTAATGTACTATGATTTCAAAGGCTAAAAGTAAATATTTTGTTTTTACCCTAAAGAAATATTAACTCTTAGAGCAGATAAATATGCTTATCCTAACTTAAACATTACACAGTATATACATTCACTGAAATATGCTTATCCTAACTTAAACATTACACAGTATATAYGTTCACTGAAATATGCTTATCCTAACTTAAACATTACACAATTTATACATTCATTGAAAATCACAAAAGATTACTCCATTAATACAGACAACTTCCGTTTTCCACGCATTGGCTCAAATTAAATTTTTAAACTTTATTTTAAAATTATGCTTTTAAAAGATATAGATTTTTGACCTTTCTATAGTAAGTCATAAAATATAAGCTTAACTTACAAAGAAAGCACACAAGAAATGATCTTAAATGTCTAAGCATATTTCTAGTTAATTCTATTCTTTTTAGTCTTGAAAAACTATTATTAATAGCTTTTTCATTCCTCAGGATTTCTAGTAAACTGTAATTTCTGACTTTGACTTTAACCAAGGGAAATACTACTTTTTTATGACCAGTAATTATTCCCTCAACACAGAGTTTCCTTAGTTCAAGCTTCTATACCAAATGTACAATAAGCTGGGATGCTTAAGCAGTACATGTTCATTTCTCAGTTTTGGAGGCTTGGAAATCAAGGTACCTTCAGATGCAGGTATCTGTCTTCTCACTGTATTCCCTACACAGTGGTTCTCAACCTTCCTAATGCTGTGACCCGTTAATAAAGTTCTTCATGTTGTGGTGACCCCCCCAGCTATAAAATTATTTCATTGCTACTTAACTATAATATTGCTATGGTTATGAATCATAATAAGTATATCTGATATGTGACTCCCAAAGAAGTTGTGACCCAGAGATTGAGAGCCACTGCTTACAAGAGTAAGAAGAATAGACAGAATGAAGCATGTTCCTTTTACTTGGCATTTCTATCTATTTATTTATTYGTCTGTTTATTGTATATGCATACACATGTGTGGCTGCACACGTTTAGTTCCAAGAGTGAGATCATGCAGTGTTTACATTTTTGGATCTAGGTTATTTTCCTTACCATAATGATTTCCAGGTTCCACATATATTGATGGTAAAAGGATTTTATTATTATAAAAATTAATACCTCCAAGAATATTTTTCAAGACAGCATCTAATTATGAAGTTCAAGTTAGTCTTGAGCCTGTAATCCTCCCACACATTATTATCTTTATCTACTTTGTAATAGCACACTAAATATTCTTGCTCCTATCTAACCATAAATCAGTACTCATTGATCACTATTTATCTACCCTTCCTTCTCCTACTGTCTTAGTTACTGTTCTGTTGCTGTGAAAGAGACACCATGACCAAGATATCTTATAGAGAAGACATTTCATTAGAGGGCTTGCTTAGAGTTTTAAAGGGTTGGTACATTATTATCATCAAGGGGAGCAAGTAGGCAGGCAGGCAGGCAGGTTGGAATAATACCTGAGAGCTTACATCCTGATCCACAGACATTAGGTAGAAAGAGCAAGATGGATCAGGGCCAGGTGTGGGCTTTGAAACMTTAAAATCCACCCCCACAGTGACACACCAACTAATATAAGGCCACACCTTCTAATCCTTCTCAAACAGTTCCATTAACTGGAAACCAGATATTCAAATTTATGAGCCTATAGGGACCATTCTCATTCAAACCACTCATTCTCCCAAGTCTGGTAACCACTATTCTACTTGCAGCTTTCATGGAAGCTGCAACATGGTTGGGTGACCTTTGGGATAACCCACTTTCAGGTTAATTGATCCTCTTCAAAAATAATATGAAATATAGTGTGAATCCTTTGAGTAATTTCTGTTTCTTTCTAATCTGTTTTTAGTTTAACCTAGATTATTTGATCAAACACCTATGGGCTATTCTAATACTGGATTTACCATAAGTTCTTACTAGCCAAAATAGCTGTCTGAGGTAGAATTAAAAAGGTAATTAGAATTAGTTATTAATTGGATGCAACTTTCAGCAATCATATTGAGTAAATTGGGCAAGTTTCTCTCATTCTCTCATTTGTACTTCCTAGATTTTATGTAGATACATAAAATCATATATGTATATATGATATAAAATGAAAATAAAACTGTTTAAACAGATAAGACTAACATTAGGGTGGAGGAGTGAGAATAGAAAAGAAGTAGAGTATGGTCTATAAGTGGGAATATGTTCAACATAAAATATATACATGTATAAAAACTTAAAAAAATTCTTATTAACTACTGTAAAGTTATGTACTAGTTGACATGATAGTCTGACTTTTAAGTTCCTTTAGAGGGAAATGTATCATATAGCACATCTATTTTTTTATATCAAAATTATGTTTCCATTCTTGGTTTAAGCATTTTTCTGCACTCTATCATTCTTCTTAATTGAACATTCCTTTCTCATTTTTTTTTTTTTGCTTACTATCCTTAAAAACCCAGACTACTTGAATGGGCACCCTACTTTTCATAGCATAAGATTCAATTTATGCAGCCGGGCGTGGTGGCGCACGCCTGTAATCCCAGCACTTGGGAGGCAGAGGCAGGCGGATTTCTGAGTTCGAGGCCAGCCTGGTCTACAGAGAGAAACCCTGTCTCGAAAAACCAAAAAAAAAAAAAAAAAAAAAAATTCAATTTATGCAACCATAATCCCTTACAGATTATTTTTCTAGACTTTTCTTTAAATTACATCTTCCTCCACTGTGAGGATGAGAGTAAGCAGTGGAATTTTATTCCATATTAAATACTCTGTTAGCATAGTAATTTTACCAGCTTTAGGAAAGCATATGGATGAAAGATAGGGATTATTTTTCATTCCAAATGAATTAGTATTTCTTAGTATGATCTAGTCAAAACACAATGGATGCTCCCATTCATAAGACACCATTTATTCCCAGACACCAGTAAATGCCTCAAACCTCAGATAGTACCTAATGCTATATATACACACAAGCATTAATCTGATTACACAGCTAATATATAGCTCAATCGTTTGGAGACTATGCAGCATGGATATGATGAACAGTTATGATAGTTCTCATCTAGAACATGTTGGATTGAGACAACATAAGCAGTTTAAAACAGATAAATTGTTTATTTCTGGACTTTTCCCATATTAATGGTTTTGGGGCCACTATAAACTACATGTAATAGAAACTGTAGAAAGGAAAGTTTCAGATAAGGTAAAAACTTCAGTATGCATATGCATTGGTTACTTGTCTCATTGCTACAACAAAATAGTCAAAACATTAAGAAAGAAGGGATTTATTTTGGTTCACAATTTGAAGTTGCAGTTCATCGTGGCAGAGATTTCATGGTGAGAGGAGCCTTGTGAGCCTGAATCAGCTAGGCTTGCTGCATTCACAGTCAGGATGGAGAAAGGTGCATGCTAGTGCTCAGCTTGCTTTCTCTGCTTTATTCAGTCTACAACTTCTATCTCTAGAATGGTGCCTCCCAAACTGAGGGTGGGTCTTTCTATCTCCTGTCAATCTAATCTAGATTATCATAGACATATCCTAGCAGCCGACCCCATCTTAGAGGCTTGTCTTCTTGTTGATCCTAAATCCTGTGAAATTGACAATATAAGCATAACAAATCTATCACTTGTCATCTTTGTCAGCTGTCTTGGTTGGGTGTTTTTTGTCAACTTGACACAAACTAGTGTTGTCTGAGGACCCACAATGGAGAAACTGTCCCACCTTGTAGAACGTTTTCCTAATTAGTGATTGATGTGGAGGGTCTAGCCCATTGTAGGTGGTCCTTTGAATTACATTAGAAAGTGGTTTTGTGAGGTGCCTTGTGTTAGATAAAAAAAAAAAAAGTGGTCTTTGGTTATATTTTTTAAAAAGCAAGCTAAGCAARCCATGAGGAGCAACCCAGTAAAAAGCTTTCCTCTGTGTCTCTGCATCAGTTCCTGCCTACAAGTTCTTGCCTTAATGTAATGTGACCTGTGAGTTATAAGCTGAAATAAACCCTTTCTACCACAAGTTGCTTTTGGTCATGGTGTTTTATCACATAAATACAAACTAAGACAATAGCCAAGCACAGACTTTTAAGCCATAATCTTCTACTCATCCACATAGACTAATGGCCATCTCATAATACAAAATGTATTGACTCCAACTTTGTCTTTAACAGTTCCAAAACTGTTTAAAAGTTTAAATTCAGAGTCTCTTCTGAGACTCAGGAAATCTCTTTAATACCCTGTACAATCGAATAATAAGTTATATGGTTCTAATATATAATATATATAAAGGGAACAATAGGAACATAGCAAGAGAAAAATCAAACCAAACAAAACAAAAAATATATACCTAGAAAACCCCAAATCCTTTAATTCCAAGACCATCATCTGGAGCTCATGGTGAAATTATATGGACACCAAAGTATGTTAAAAGCTCTGCTCCTCCAGCTCAGCTGACTGCTGCACACATAAATATACACTTGGACTCGCTCAATTTTTGTCTACAGCTTTCTTCATTAGACATCCATGGTCTCCAACACTCTAGAGTTTACATCACAACTTGAACTTTCCCTTCACAGCTAGCTCCACAAAGTATCCCTTTAGAGTCTCTTTGTAAGAACTGTGACCCTGACACACAGTGCCTGACCTCAGTGGCACTCAAAATCTGTGGAACAAAACCCTGTACTTACCTTTCCTCCTGAATCTGACATCATTCATGTCTTCAAAACCAATGCCTCAAAGATAATGTCAAGTCCTGCTGCCACACAGATTGGAACCCAGCCCCCTTGGATCACAATTGTAGYRATTTCTATATGCCTTGGTGGCTGAATCTGCAAAATCACTCTCCATGTTTTATGGGGGTAGGGAGCGGTTCAGCGGGGATCTCCTGTGCCAGTCTCAGTTTAGATTTTCTCGTATCATAAATTTGCATAAATTGGAGCATTTGATAGAGTCTTCTCTTCAGTTCTCCCTTCCTGTTGTCCTACTGAAGGAAACTGTTTCTGTTTTAACAACTACAGAAGTTTTGCTATCTGTATTCTGCAAGTCCACATTTGTTAATTTGCTTACACAACAGGCTAATGAGATGACTCAGTGGTTAAGAGCACTGACTGCTCTTCTGAAGGACCTGAATTCAAATCCCAGCAACCACATGGTGGCTCACAACCATCTGTAATGAGATCTGACGCCTTCTTCTGGAGTGTCTGAAGACAGCTGCAGTGTACTTACATATAATAAATAAATCTTTAAAAAATTTGCATACACAACTTTTCTTGCAAAAGTTCACTTTTTGAATCTTTTTACTCTCTTACTATAGATATGAATAAGAGCATTGAAAAGTAGCCATACCACAAAATGAATGATCCCCTGCCTCCACCAAAGATATTAGTCCATTACTTCTGAATTCAGCCTTTCCTAAGTTTCCAAGAGACAGGAAGAAGGTCGCCAGATTCTCTCCCAGAATATAAAATGAGTARCTTCAATGAAGTTCCTGGTTGGGTCCTTGTTTCCCTCTGAAACTTTTTTGTTGTTGTTTGTTTTTGGGGTTTTGTTTTGTTTTGTTTTGTTTTTCGAGACAGGGTTTCTCTGTATAGCCCTAGCTGTCCTGGAACCTACACTGTAGACCARGCTGGCCTTGAACTCAGAAATCTGCCTGCCTCTGCCTCCCAAGTGCTGAGATTAAAGGCATGCACCACCACTGCCTCTGAAACTTTATTAGCTAAGCATCCATGGTCCACATTTCTAATGGCATTATGATGATCTTCCAAACTTCCACCATCGTGGTCTATTGTGCTGCAACAAGTAACTGACAAATGCTACTTAAGGAAGGATTTTTTATTATTATTATTATTATTATTATTATTATTATTATTAGTTTTACTTGTTCACTTTACATCCCGCTTACTGCCACCCTCCTGGTCACCACCTCTCAGTCACCCCTCCTTCAGTGCTTCCCCATCTCCTTCCCCTTCTCCTCTGATTGGTTGGGCTCTCCTTGAGTATCCTCCCACCTTGGAACATCAAGACTCTATAAAGCTAGGCACATCCTCTCCCACTGAGGCCAGACAAGGCAGCCCAGCTAGAACATATCCTACATATAGGCAACAGCTTGGGATAGCCCCGCTCTAGTTGTTTAGGACCCACATGAAGACCAAGTTGCACATCTGCTACATATGTGCGGGAGGCCTAGGTCTTGCCCATGTATGTTCTTTGATTGGGTGGTTCAGTCTCTGAGAGCCCCAAGGGTCCAGGTTAGTTGACTCTCTTGGTCTTCCTTTGGGTTCCTATCACCCTAGAGGCCAAAATCCTAAGGAAGGATTTCTTACACTTTGAGAGTACAGTCTATCTTAGAGAAGTAATGGTGGTAGGAGCTTGAGGCAGATGATCACATTGCATACAGTCAGGAAGTTCAAAGAGATGAATATTAATACTCAGCTTTCTTTACACTTTTTGTTTTTTTGGTTTTTTACCTTACTCTTTTTATTCAGTCCAGAACCCCAACCCATTGAGTGGCAATACCCACATTCAAGGTCAGTCTTCCCACATTGTTAGATTAGTTAGATTTCTGTTGCCATAATAAAGCACTAACTAAAACCAACTTGAAGATGAAAGGATTTATTTCAGCTTATACTTTATAGTTCATCATTGAGAGAAGCCAGAACAGGAACTCAGGGAAGGATATAGAAGCAGAAACTGAAGCAGAGACCATGGAGGAGCACTACTTACTGGCTTGCTTCCATGACTACCTCAGCCTGCTTTCTTATACAACCTAGGACCACCTGCCCAAGAGAAGCACCACTAACAACAGCTGTGCCCTCACACATCAATCATTAAAGCCCCCACAGACTTGTATACAGTTCAGTGTGATGAAAGCATTTTCTGGAAGATTCCCTTTTCCCAGTTGGTCTAAGTTTGTGTCAAGGTGACAAAAAACTAGCCAGCACACACCTCTGTTAGCCTAATCTAGAACCCAGAGACTAACCTCATCTGGATGAATTCTCAGCAACTTGTCTCCTAGATGACCCTAGAACGTTTAAGATGTCTAGCCAAGACTTGGTGACTTGTTAGCCAAACTCTAAGGGTCTTCTATTAATTCTTTTACTGTGTTCTTTCATTTCAGTTCTGTCAAGTATCCTGTGTAATTTCAATTTTTTCAAAGTCTACTTTTAATGATGGTTCAATGTTTTAACCTCCCTTTTTTAGCCCACCATCCACCAGAGGTAGAAGGAAAGAAAGGATATGGGGAAAGTGGACCTGTTTAGAAATGTTCTTGGAGCAACTCCTATCTGCATTGTCAGGAAATCAACAGTTCAGTTCACAGGTTAGCAGCAGCAGCTCAATCTACTCACAAACATTTCATGGATACACCAGCAGTCCAGTTTGGTAGAGTCAGGATAGCAAACACAAATCAGCAGGAGGGACCAGAGCCAACAGTTCTCAGGTGTGCCTCTCAACAAAGCAGAGAGATTCGAGACCCACAAGTGTTGCAGAGCAAGCCTAACCCAGTCCCCATCACTGTCCATCTAGTTCTTTTCATACTCCCTCCAAACATCAAGTGTCCTCCACGGGTCTTGCCTCACCACGTGAGTCTGTCACAGCTGACATCACTCTGCCAATTGGCCTGAGTCTGTAGAAGTGGCAAGAAACTGCAACACACCACCAGAAGTTTTGGTGCATTTCTCTCTATGGAGTCCAGATAAATACAGTTCAACAATGCAGTATAAGGCAGACCAATACATGCATGTCATTAGCAAAGAATCCTTCATCACATGCCCTTTCAAATGCTTGCTTTAACAGAAAATCCTTTGACCTGTGTCTGCTTCAGCAAAATGTTCCTTCACAAGTCTGCCTTAGCCTTTCACCTGTGTCTACTTCAGTGAAACATTCCTTTGCATGTTTGTCCCAGCAAAACACAATCCATTGCAACTGACTTTCTAAAGAACCCTTAAGTTTCCCCTTTAATCCTGTCTTATAATTTTATTAATCCTAATTTATGGCTCTTTTTCCTTGGGTTCAGTAGTATCTTTCCATATTACTTTCAGAAATATTTTTAGTATTTTCATGAGCTACTAACACAGTTCTCTAGTTGTAGAGTGTTGTCTTCCAGTTTTTATTTATACTTTTGAATTATTTTAAATTTATTTTTCAGTTGAGATAAAAAATAAAGGGTAGGAGCTGGAGAGATTACATAGCAGTTAAGAACACTGGCTTCTCTTCCAGAGAACAGAGGATAGACTCTCAGTACCCACAGGATAACTTACAACTGTCTGTAACTCGTTGTAGGGGTTCTGATAACCTCTTATGGCCAACACAGTACCCAGCATGCACAGGGTGCACAGAATTACAAGCAGGAAAAATATTTATACATTTAAATAATTTTTAGGGGAGTAAGCTCCCAGCAGGCTTTCACTTTTGAGTGTGGAGGTGAGATCTCCACCTTCTCTCTGGAGGGGACCAGCTAGGAGCACACAGGGCCTAAGATCAGTGGAGCAGCTGGGATGGAAGTGTTCCTGCCCAAAGCCATTTGCACCGGGGAGCCAGGAGACTCCACAGTCTTCCGTGCATAGCCCGCCAGGAGAGAGATCTCCCAGCAGTGCTTTCACTTTTGAACTCAGAGGAGTAAGGACACAAGCTTAGAGGCCCTCAGGAGGAACAAACTCCAGCTAGAGACAACAATACCAACTAGCACCAGATGGTGAAAGGCAAGCACAAGAACCCTACCAACAGAAACCAAGGCCACATGGCAACATCAGAACCCAGTTCTCCCATCACAGCAAGTCCCGGATACCCCAACACACCGGAAAAGCAAAAGTTGGATTTAAAATCGAATCTCATGATGCTGATAGAGGGCTTCAAGAAAGACTTAAATAACTCCCTTAAAGAAATACAGGAAAACATCAGTCAACAGGTAAAAGCCCTTAAAGAGGAAACACAAAAATCCCTTAAAGAATTACATGAAAATACAAACAATCAAGTGAAGGAACTGAGCAAAACCATCCAGGATCTAGTAGTGGAAGTAGAAACAATAAAGAAACCACAAAGTGAGACATCTCTGGAGATAGAAAACCTTGGAAACAATTCAGGACTCATAGATGCAAGCATCAACAACAGAATATAAGAGTTAGAAGAAAGAACCTCAGGTGCTGAAGATACCATAGAAAACATTGACTCAACAGTCAAAGAAAATGCAAAAAGCATAAATCTGGTAACCCAAAACATCCAGGAACTCCAGGACACAATGAGAAGACCAAACCTAAGGATTTTAGGTATAGACAAAGGGCCAGTAAATATCTTCAACAAAATTATAGAAGAAAACTTCCCTAACCTAGAGAAAGAGATGCCCATGAACATACAAGAAGCCTACAGAACTCCAAACAGACTGGACCAGAACAGAAAATCCTCCTGGCACATAATAATCAAAAC
>BDUI01005990.1:58382-72526 GCA_002335545.1 Apodemus speciosus
ATTTACACAATGGAATACTACTCAGCTATTAAAAACAGTGAATTCATGAAATTTCTTAAGCAAATGGGTGGAACTGGAAAATATCATCCTGAGTGAGGTAACCCAATCACAAAAGAACACACATGGTATGCACTCAGTGTTGAGTGGATATTAGCCAAGAAGCTCGGAATACCCAAGACACAATTCACATATCAAATGAAGCTCAAGAAGCAGGAAGAACGAAGTATGGACACTCTGGTCCTTCTTAGAAGGGGGAAAAATACCCACAGAAGGAGATCCAGAAACAAAGTATGGAGCAGAGTCTAAGGGAAAGACCTTTCATCCAGAGACTGCCCCACCTAGTGATCCATCCCATACACAGCTACAAAACCCATACACTATCGTGGTTGCTCACAAGTGCTTGCTGACCAAAGCCTGATATTACTGTCACCTGGGAGGCCCTTCTAGTGTATGACAAATACAGACATACACTCTCAGACAGCCATTGAACTGAGCACAGAGTGCCCAATGGAGTAGCTAGAGAAACGACCCAAGGAGCTGAAGAAGAGGTTTGCAGTGCCATAGGAGGAACAACAATATGAGTCACCCAGTACTCCCAGAGCTCCCAGGGACAAAACCATCAACCAAAGAATACACATGGAGTTACCCATGGCTCTAGATGCATAGGCAGCAGAGGATGACCTTGTTGGACATCAAAGGGAGGAGAGGCCCCTGGTCTGGGGAAGGCTCAATGATGCAGTGTAGGGGAATACCAGGACAGGGAAGCGGGAGGGGGTTCATTGGGGAACAGGGATGGGGAGATGGGTTATGAGACTTTTAGGGAGAGGGAAAAGGAAAGGGGACAACATTTGAAATGTAAAGAAAATATATCTAATAAAAAAATTATCATTCCACGCTTCATGGCTTTTAGAGTTTTTGTTGAATTCTACATTATTCTGAAGTGTTTGCCTTTGTATGTTGGCATTTTCCTCATGAATTTTAATATTACTTCTTCCTTTTGTATTTTTCATATCTTGAGCCTAATGTGGCATGGAGAGGTGGTGGTGGTCGCGGCGGCGGCACYGGCAGTGGCAGTTGTGTCCCTTCGGGGTTCTTGGGTATCCATTTATTTCCATAGATTTAGTGAAATTTCTCATAATGTGGTTACTAAGTTTCTGTGCCTTTAGTTTTGTCACAGGTCCTTCTACCCCATGGATTCTACTCCATTTGATCTCTTGGTCATTTACTAGAACTATTGAAAGTTGTGGTCATTCTCCTCTTAATTTTTTTTTATTTATGTCTAAATGTTGTATTTCTTCAAATGAGTCCAGCTAGTAGTATTTCTTCTGTTTGGTGTAATCTGTTGGTGATGTTTTCCATTTTGTTTTTCATTTCTAATATTTCTGTTTATTTCAGTTTCCTTCCTTATCTATGTTACTGACTTTCTTCTCTAGATCCTGAGTTGATTTCCTTACTTCAGTCTCCTGCTTGCTTATATCCTCTTTGAAGTCATTGATCAATTTTACAAGTAAACATTTGAATTCTGTCATTTTTTCCTAGTTCAGCATCTTTGGATCTGGCAAAGAGTTTCAACCTTTTGGAATCATGTTATATTTTTATTTATGTTTCTGTGTTATGGTTTGTGCAGCTATTAAGAATAGATTCATATCTTTTGATTTTATTTGGGAGTCTTTTTAGTAAGTAGTCATTACTTGGAAATTCAACCCCAATACCACTAAGAAGGGGGAAAATAAACTAATACACTAGGAAACACCATGTCTTCAAATAACTAAATTACTTTAAAATGGTGAAAGCCAGCAGGGCAAATAGCATAGAATACTAGAAGCCTCTTCCCTGAGCCTGGGTGAAAAAGAACAGTGAAAATGGTTTACAGTGAGCATTGCAAGGGTGGAATTGTCAGCTTTGGTCCAAAAGCTTCTTTGTACTATGAGCAGAACTTAATGCAGAGACTCCTAAGTGTTCAGAATGCTGAGCCCTAAATGCGACATCTATATCAATGTACCCATGCTCAGGAGCATCACAGAAGAGGAGAACAGAAAGAGTATGAGATGGATGAAGAGGGTTGCTGTGAAATGCCATCTTCTGGACATGAAGTGGTCATTACACTCATTAGCTCACTGCACTTATGTCTACCTGCTGCGTAAGCACAAGCCAAAATGGTCAGTCAGTATTCTAACTGGCAGTGCTAATTAGACTCAGTGCATTATCAAAAGTGGGGATACAAAGGTAGGAGAGTGACATATTTGGGAGCATCAGAAGGACTGGAGGGAGATTTTTAGATATGAGCAGGATACATTGTATACATGGATGAAATAGCCAAAGAATAAACAAAAGATGTTCTTTTTTAAAAAGAATGCTTTTTAATAATTCATTTTATTGCAATAATTCATTTTGATATTTTGCCTGCCTGTATGTCTGTTAGAGGATGTCAGATAATGGAGTTACAGACAGTTGTGAGCTGCCATGTGGGTGCTGGGAATTAAATCCAGATCCTCTGGAAAAACATTCAGTGCTTGTAACCACTGAGTCATCTCTCCAGCACCAGACAGAAGAACTTTTTAAGAATCATGAAAGTAAAATAATTAAAACCAACTAGTATACCAATGACCAAAGAAAAGAAAATGGCAAAAACACAGAGTTAGGTGTTTAAATTTACATAAGGTAAAAGTAGAAACAGTAACTGAGGGCTTGGTGGATAAGAAAAAAATAGTGAGATGTTTTGGTGGGTAAGAGCACTTGAATTTAATCCCAAGACCCCACAGTAGAAGGAGGGAACTCACGTGAAGTTGTGCTCTAACCTCTACACATAGGCTGTGGCATATGCATGCTTTCATTCATATACACAGTCATGTACACACAAATAATACATGAAGTAATTTATAAAAAACTCTCAAATAGTAACTGAATGAATAAAGGAAATAGGGGAAGAGAAGAAAGGAAAAATTCTAGGCTAAAGAATCAGAAGACAAAAGAATTTTAGGAAGAAGAGAAGAGAACAAGATGAAAAACACTGATCACACAATAAAGAAACCTGTGTAGGCATAGGAAATGGGCAGAGCTCCCTTTTAAAAATGGAGTAAATATAACTCAGCTATACCACTCCTATGAGTTTACCCAAAAGGTTCGAAGTCAACATGTCTCAGAGGTACTTGTACTCTGATGCTTAGTCAGTACTGTTCCCAGGAGCTAAGTTATAGAACCAACCTAAAATAATGAGTAGAAAAATGTATACATGTGCACATGCACAGGCACACACACTGAAAATTTCAGCCATAATGGACAGTTGTGTGGTTTGCAGGAAATAGGATGCAACTGGATATAATCATGGCAAGCCAGTCTTAGAAAATATCATGTTTGCTCTTACTCGTGGTTTCTAGATTTTATAGACACATAAGTTCACCAATCAGTAGTGAAAATGTGGGCTTGCTAATGTGCATTACATACTCTTGTGTGGAAMTGTCTTCATGTAACACAGTACCATGTACAATGTGTATACACAATGAAAAAATGAGTATTAAACTCAAAGGAATCAAATGTCAATTTGTCCACATTAAAACCAAATTATGCATTGGGTACAGTGAGCATAATGAGGAATTATGCTTCACAGTATACTTAAGGATTCATGAAAGTGTTCTACTGTATTTTAAAACTAGAAATAAACGGAGAGAACTAGAAGTAAAACCTAGAAGTAAAAAGGACATTTAGGTCAAATAAAAGGCTTCAATATACAGTGTTTTAAATTTTAAAAATAATATTATTATTATTTTAAAAATAATATTATTTTAAAAATAATAATAGAGGATATAGTACAAGGGACAAAAGAAAATTTAAAAAGCAATAAAATAATATTAGGAAAAGCAATATACTGGAGCAGCTTTTTTCTGGAAGTTCACTAACCTTTGCCTGCCAGGACTCGCTTCTGACCACCTTTAACTTCTCAGGCTGTGGGCTGGGCAGGTTCTCAGTCACTCCAGAGAATCTATGTGAGAGTATAGCTAACGCCTAAGCACGGTGTGTCTCTTGAGTGTGGGGTGTGGAAAAGGGAAGTAAAGTACTGAAGTGTGGTACTGTAGGACCTTTCCACAGTTTCTGACCCTTGTCAGTGTTGAACATCCTGTGGAGAGAGAAGGTTGCTTGGAGTGTCCACAGACCTAGGCTTTGGAATCTTCAGACCAGAAGTTAAAATTTTCAAGGCTTGCCTCAGTTCTAGCCACCTGCTGGCTCGAGGATATTAGTTTCTGTTGTGGTTATCTTGGAAGATAACAAGTCTGTCAGGGCCACAGACAAGCCAAGAGGCCAGTCAGCAGCCATTTCTCACCCATGAGCTGTGGCAAACTGACGCTAGGCTTTCTGAAAAAATGTTCCTTCTTCTCTGGCTAAGGAAGCTTTATCTTAAAGAGCAAACAGTTTCTTCTCAAGATAGTTCCTCTTCTGGGYCAGGAAGAAACACCTCTCCACCACTACTGACTAGTTTTAGAGGAATTACTGCCCCACCAGAATCCCCTCCTACTATTTAAGGCTKTCAAGAACTGTGGTTCATCGTATGGATAACTTATGGACTGCTTATCTGCATTCACCAAGGCACCAGAATTAGCKTTAGATGATGCATGCTCCTGTGCCCCTGCCACAAATGCTGTACTGTTTTCCTTTTGTTTCCTCAGAGTATCAGTATTTCAAGACATTTGCTTGTCCCTTTGTGGTCTCTGACATTCTCTCTGCCTGTGGAATGGTTATTGTGTGCTATCCTGAGTCTTCTACTTGCCATATTAAAGAAAGGCAGCTTCTGGTCCTCCATCATCCCCTGGAAGCCCCTCATTTATATCTTAATTTTGGTTTAATATGATGTCACTGCTTTCATTCTCTTCCTGCTTAATCCTAAAACATTACCACCTGGATGGTGGTCACAGCTTCCTCAAGCTGAAAATCATGAATTCAAAATTTCTAATACTTCATTTTTTTAGAATCATCATCATTTACACGTTAACTTGTCCATCAAAATCTCAAAGATCAAAATAAATCTAATGGTTTTTCTGACCCCTTAATGCCATATAATCTACTTTATATATTGGGTCCATTTTTTACACCTCTGTAACTTACTAAGAATAATAAATTCATTTCTCTCTCCATGGCCCCAAAATCATTTTAAAGCTCAATAGTTGTATAGTAGGGTTATTATCTATTTCCTCAGTATTTCTCCACCTTCAGTTTCCAAGCTCTTAATTCTGTATAAAATCAAATTTAGTTTATTTAGATTTTTATTTTACTGTGGGTTTGGCAGTGCTTAAGATTGATCCTAGAGCCTCATACAAGTTAGGTATGTTCTGTATCACCAAGCTATACTAAAGCCCCTCGACTTTTTTAGCTAGGTATGGTTTGCATGCCTGCAATCCCAATCACTAGGGACACTGGAGTTAGAGCATTGCAGATTCAAGCCTATTTGCACTATATAATAAGACTCAATCTAAAAGTAATTGGTTAATTAATTAAAATAATATATCCCCTTTTGTCGCTTTCATTAACTTTTACCAAAATTCTTACCAAAGTCTTTACTTTTAGCTCTACTTTAGCTTTCCAATGTTTRCTAACCAAAATTATATTTATTAAAGGTATAATAAAGCTATGTAGCACTGCTTCCTGTTCTCTCTAGATACTCTTGAGGCTTTAACCAAGAAATCTGATATACATCAAACTCCTTAGAGATTTATAGCATATAGGTGGTACAGCCAATAAACTCTAAGTAGTTAATTAGGTGTGAATAGAAGTATATAATCGCAATAGATACCATTCATCTAACAAATACTCAATCACCTAACACCAATGTCACAGTGCATAATACTAAGTACCACTGAGCAATATTGAATGAGCTGGTAATACCCATCTATAAAGTCTGGTTTTAGAAAAACAGATAAGTTTTAAATTAAATTAAAAATACATTTCCTCAGATCTAGCCACTTTTTAAGTGCTAAATATTTGTGCATATCTAACAGCTACTGTGTCTTACTGTGTAGATATGGAGCATTTCTATTAACAAAGAAAATTTTATGGGACAATGCTGCTGTAGAAATTGCAACCTCTGGGAAATATTCAGCCTTGGTTTCCAAAACAAGGAGTTAGCCAAGGCCCATGTGCTAAAAGGATAGTTGCAACTAGGTTGTTTCTAGTGGCCTAACGAGTCATTTTTGTTATCTTTTAGCTTAGAAAGACATTATTATTGTCTTAATTCTGGTCTTAGTAGAATTCATCTCATTTGGGATGGCTCCCAGAATTGCAGTCAATAGCCTGCTGAGAGAGAAGTCATTTAAAGACTTTCCTGAGCTGGGTGTCCAAGCAGGCACCCAATTAATGTTAAGAGCACAGCAACAACAATCCCAGTACAACATGGATACATGTTCTTACTAATAAATACTCAAATGCCTATCCTATCAATGCCAACTCAAACAATGTTTGTTGTTGTTGTTATTAAGAAGATAGCCTTCTGCCAAACAACTTTAAAAAAACTACATTTTTAAATCCACCTAATAGAAATTACTATTGTAGCTCACTTGTAATCATGCTGACCTACACCATGACCCTAGACAAGAGAGTATGCAATGTAGATTGTAAGTTCTTGGAAAGCGAGGGGCAAGCAAGAGCTGGATTCTGAATGTCTGCTAATTGCTAGCTTCTAACTCCAGCAACCTGATTTCATGAGTACCACATTCTACAAGTCTTTAGTAACTGTTGATTATGTTCTGCACTCATCTATTCTTAATCTTTTTTTCACTCCAGTCTTCCTGATCTGTATTTTCTCTTTACTTAACAGACAGTGTGGAGCATTCATTATTAAGACAATTGGGCAGCTCTAGTCCAGCTCAACTGATTTCTTGTCCATTGATCCTTGTGTGACCAAGATCCAGCTTCAAGGAACCGGCTAGAAGCTGCCCGTTGTGAAACTTAGGGTTAGTTAATACCTCACCATACTTATTTATTCCATGATAAGCTGTCTGAATTTCACATTTGCTTTTACTGCTGTTTTACAAATTTTAAATAGGTAGATGTGGCATTTGGCTTTATATGTGTTAGTTTAATTGTAGTAACACTTCCTAGATGTTTTATCCATTCCATAAATAATAACTATATCAGGAATAGTGAGTTGTCTTTCATTTTCTCTACTTGGTGTTACTTCTTTTAATCTCAGAGTTTTAGACATTTTGTTTTCTATCTTTGATATTTAAACATTTTGGATAAGAGTCATGTCTAATAGAATTTTAATTCTTCCATAACTTATAGAATGTACTAGCCTTAATGGTTTCATTTTGTCAATTTGCTTTGCTGTATTATCACTTACTATGCTTTGTTGAATTTTTTTGTTACTGCTACTCATTTAGTGTTGTTTCTTCATGGTTTTCTGAATTTAAATAGTATTTAATACTTTGTGATAGCATCTTCAAAATATTAGAAATACTACCAATATGATCAGTATTCTTGCCTTTTCAGCTTATTAATTAAATTATATGAATTTTTCTAATATTTCAGATAAAAGCGTAACCTCATATACATCAACTATTTGATATCAAAGTTTATATAAAGTTGAACCACCTCATAGAATTTTTATAAAAGAGGGGCTCACTTCTGACATTATCATATACTTTTCCAGTGTATTAGTTCTCTTAGAATGCTCTCTTCCTTTTCTCACCTTTACCAATCTATACAATTACATATGATTAATTTAGTAAAACAATTACTTTCATCAAATGCAAAATTATTTCTTATACCAAGGGAAAACTGTAGATTCTAGTTCCAGGGCCAACTCACATTATAAACTTGGAAAATGGTAGAAGAGATTAATTGTTCAAAAGATGGAGGACAAGTCATATATTTCTAATCAGGAAAATTTCTGTAGGACAAGAAATACCTCTTTTTATATTTATTAGAAGTTCTTTCACTGGCTTGTTAACTTTAGAACAGAAAGAGAAAGGTCTAAATATCAATATTACCCTAATAATTCCCCCATCTCCTCACCTCTCCTCACATGCATTCCATGCTCAGCAGCAGCAGTAAAAACAGGACCAGATCCCAGACTTTTCCCCATGAGTCAAATAGGCTTTTTTCTTCTGAAACCATAATAAGTATGTTTGTCAGTCAAATGGTTTCCTGAGAATGATAGGACCCCATGTCTATATACTGGCATACGAATATCTCATGCACTAATTCTCAGTTTTAAAATGTAATAGACTAGTATGTCCCATAATGAAATGTCAAAAAAAGATTTTGTTCTGTAATTTAGAAAAAAAATTTAACCAGTGATGTTAGAAATCTTTTTTTAATAGCACTGTCCTTGAGAACAAAAAAGGTTACTGTTTTGTTTTTAAAGTGTTAAAATATGATGCTAAACAAATCCTGGACTGTTAATAAAAATTAATGATGTATTATATTGAACAAAGATTCTGATAATAATTCATACCTAGTATGTTTCTTTACAGTTATATATATTATATGCATACATACACATAAACATATATTATGTGTGTGCTCATATACATCATATATACACACATACAATTCATACATGTATACAGTCTTGAAGTTAGCTTTATTTTGAGAAATTAATAAAAACTTTGGATTTACTGACAATTGAGTTATGGGTGGAATCATTTGTCTTTCATCTTGGCTTAGCTTGGTAAGCCAAATATACTGCCTCTAAAAACAGAGTAACTTACATATTATAAGTGAACTCATTAATTTATTTCTATGTTTAGTATACCTTCAATCAATTTTTTAAAGTTTTATTTATTAAATGTAAGTAACACTGTAGCTGTCTCCAAACACACCAGAAGAGGGCATCAGATCCCATTACAGATGGTTGTGAGCCACTATGTGGTTGCTGGGATTTGAACTCAGGACCTTCAGAAGAACAGTCAGCTGAAACTTCTCTCCAGTCCACCTTCAATCAATTTTAAAGAAGGATTTTACTTATTTAGTGCCCATTTTGAAAAATGATTCTGAAGAAGACATCTGAAATTCACTGCTAAGATGAAATTGAAACTATAAAATTAGTGCATACAATCAACATGACTTTGCAACTTGTTAYGCCAAAATCTCAGATACATTTAAGATAGAAAGGAATGTTCAGAATTTAAAACTTTAAGTTCTATCTTGATTAGGTGATTTCTTCAGACTGGAATAAAGTCACACACAAAAATTCTTTGCATATTATTTCCCAAAAATCATACTTGGGTAATATTAAAATTCAGAATCAAAGGCCTGGAAAGAACAATCAGGAAGCAGCAGATTCAACTTACCATATTTCAGTGTTAACATTAATACTTCTAGACCTATACTTTTGGCTAAAATTTATTCTGGAATCTCCCTAGACCTAAGGCAAAGGAAGGCTGAAAAGAGCTTCAGTTAGGAGAACGTTTGCGGTGAAATCAGGAGGACCTGAATTCCACTCCAAGAGCGATGTTAAAAGGCTAGGCACTGTAACGCACACCTGGAACTTCAGTGCTGGAGAGGAAGAGCAGCTCCCGGGGGTCATTGTGCAGTCAATACGGCCGAGCCAGCAATTACCAAGTCACGTTGGAAATCCTATCTCAAAAAAGAAGATACATGCCACCTGAGTTTACCCTCCACACACAGATGCATGCACCCACACTCATGTGCGTAGGACTGCACACTGACACACAACACACAACACATACCAGAGGCAAGGTGAAAGATTTTGCCTGAAGAATGGATATCAGTGATGCTTATACTGCAGGCATGGTAGTATAATCGCAAGACTCAGGAGGTAGAGGAAGGTGAATCTCTGAGTTCAAGGCCAGCCTGGTCTATATTGAGAGTTTCAGGCCAGCCAGAGCTACATGAGACCCTATCTCAAAAATAAAACCAAATTAAAAATAATAGTAATAATAATTATAAAAATATTATAATTAATAATTATAAAAATAAAACTTAATAATAATATTGGTTGTGTCTTTCACTTCTGTATTTTCATCAATGTACATACATTCCTAAAGTATGCTGTCGGCTTTCATCTTCCTWTGCTAAGCTGCATTTTCTGATTACCATCTACAGTAGCTGCTACTTGTTGCACCTGCAAGATTTTTACTCTGCTTGTATGTATTGCACGAATTTTCTGTCTTATACACTCTGCTTGTTTCTCTCAACAATTACATGCTACTCAAGATTCTTACTTTATATTGCCAAGTTTTACATTTTTTGTTTCTGTCTGACATATTTTTGTCTTCTACTAGTCTATTTGTCTAGGTTCTTCAAATATGAAACAGTACACATAAATTTCCAAATAATGAAATAAGAGATTATGATTTCCAGTTTTATTTTTAGACATTCTGATTAACAAAGCATAAATTAATATAATGCCAAAATTGACTATCATTATCTAAAAATGCATAGTAATAGACTGTATGATTAGACATTTTATGTAAGACATCACTCACTAATGAGTGACTACATATTACCTATTTATTTTTAAAACATGTAATTTGCAAACTTTCCATCTATTTAGTGGTCATTTACTCATAATAATGTACTTCTTCATAAGCAGAAGGCACAATTTCATTATTTAATAATATATGAAAATGATTTTCTTAAGGAAGCTAGTGTCTTAACCATAGTTTGCTTTTCTATCAAAATGTGTACCTATAGAAGTAATTGTCATTTATTATTTGTGATGCTCAGTTTTGATTGTCAGCTTGACAGGATCCAGAGTCACTGAAGACATGAATCTGTGGGCATGTCTGTAAGGGATTACCTTGGTTATCTGAGATTTTTCTCCATCTCCATCCATGTTGGGATGTCATGTAATGTTGTCATTGTTCAGATCTTTTTCAAGCAACTATACTGTTGAGATGCCGTGGATACAGCTTCCCTATAATACCTTTAAAACCCAATCTTAGAGTAGTGTTATGGTAGATACTTAATCTCACATAGGGGTTTCTACCCCACCTTTGATGATTTGGTTCCCAGATAAAAGACACACAACCTTTATATTTATAATAAGCCTTAATTAGCACTAAAGCTGAGCAGCACTATATTTACTCTCTGAGGTATAGGATCTACTCCACATCAATAACCCCAAATTATAACTTGCCATGTTCCATGGCAGCTCTTAACTCCAATTGGCCAGCCCTCGTGGCTATTTTCATTACTCACCTTACCCATGGCGTCTTCTCTTCTCACACACTTTCTCCCTTCTTAGTGGTCTTCTCAGTCTCCAAACCTACCTATCTCTCTTCTGCCCAGCTACTGGCTGTAAATATTATTATTCACCAATCAGGGATAAATTGGTAGGCAAGGTTTTTATAGCATCACTTGTGTAAGTGCAGATTCTCTCATCCCTGGGGGCAACCAAGCCAGTATTTAGCATTACAATACATAGCAATAAAACAAACCTTAACAGAATTGGTGTCTTGATTCTCTAGCTTTTAATCTTCATTCTCTGGCTTTTACTATCTTCCTGCCCCCTCTTCTCCAATGTTCTCTGAGCCTTAGGTGTAGGAGTACCAGACAGAGCCAGGCAACTCACAATCACATATTCTCTGTGGTTTGAACAGTTGTATATTGCTGTAATTATCTTCACTTCAGCCACGGCAAAAAGAAGCTTTTTTGATGAGGATGAGAGCTACATTTATCTGTGGGTATACATATTTAGAATACAGGTAGAAATTATACTGGTTTAGGAAATTTTCAGTAGTAGATTATCCTCTATTAACCAGATCTCAGAATGAAGAGATTCCCTTGAGCCCCTAAAATACTTTACACTTCTTCTAAATAGTGTTAAGACTGTTAAAGACTGTGGAGACTTTAACTGGATGCATTTTGCATTATGAGATGGCCCAAAGCCTATGGGGACAAGCAGTGGATGTCAAGTTGACAAGGGGTAGATCTGCGAATATTAATAYTGTCAACTTGATAGATCTAGAATCAGTGGAAACAAACCTCTCAGTATGTCTGTGAGGTATTTTCTAAATTAGAAGTCAGTTGAGGTGAGAAAACTTACTAGATGTGCACAGCAGCACATTCTATAGGCTTGTGTTCCTGAAGGAAGGAAAAGGAAAAGAATGCAGTAGCATTCATCTCTCTGGTCCTTGGTTGTGGGCACAAGGTGACCACCTGCTTCAAGATCCTGTCACTGCCGGGTGTGGTGGCACACGCCTGTAATCCCAGCACTTGGGAGGCAGAGGCAGGCGGATTTCTGAGTTCGAATTCAAGGCCAGCCTGGTCTACAGAGTGAGTTCCAGGACAGCCAGGGCTACACAGAGAAACCCTGTCTCGAAAAACAAAAAAAAAAAAACCAAAAAAAAANAAAAAAAAAAAAAAAAAAGATCCTGTCACTGTGACTTCCCCACCATGGTAAGCGGTACTTTGGAACTGAACAAAAACAAACTCTTCCTGCCTTAAGTTGCTTTGTTTGGGTATTTTGTCATAGCACCAAAACAAAAAACAAAATCAAAAAAATAATCTAATATTTCTTATAAAGGCAAATGGTCAAACACATTTCTTTAATTTTTTCTTTTTTATTCATTTATTTATATACTTTACATTGTAACCACAGTTTCCTCTCCCTCCTCCCTCCCTTCCTCCCAGGCCTTCTCCACCACCTCCACTCTCCCTCACATCCAATACTCCTCCTCACTTTCTCTTCGGAAAAGGGGAAGCTGTGGCCAGGCTTTGGCTATTTTATGGGTTTCTATTTTACCACCCTTAGTCCATCCTTCCAACCCCCTTAGGCTAGAGAGGAGAGAAAGAAGGTCAGGGGGTAAGAGGGTGTCAATATCATTAGACTACTTCCTGCTGATTAGAGGCATCAGGTTCCTTGGGGCAGGTTCTCCACCATCAGACCATCTAACTTCTTTTTTCATGTCCCTTTGGCATGACCACTTGGCAAACAGCAACCAGCAGCCACTCTCAGGGCTCTAGTCTTTTTATACCTTCTCAAGAGTCCCCAGAATTCCAAATGTCAAACACTTGCAGAATATCTGCAGCTGTCAGAATCATACCCCTGCTAGAGTAAGAGGCATCAGCTGTTGTGGACAATCTAAAGCAGCCCCATATCCCACATCTGAGATTAAAACAAAAAACATATTCCCATTACCTTCCTGTGTTTTTAAAGAAACAAAAATTATCACTACAGGGGAGCCTCCCATGGATAGCAACCAGCCTTACCATATCAAGTTGTAGTAAGACAAGGTGCATCTTCTCCTATTGAGGATTAAAGAGGCAGCCCAGTTAGGGGAAAGGGATCCAAAGGCAGGCAATGTAGTCAGAGACAGCCCCTGCTGCAGCTAGCAGGAGTCCCACATGAAGACCAAGCTACACAACTATTGTGTAGCTTGCCTAATATGTGCAGAGGGCCTAAGTCAGTCTCATGTAAGCTCTCTGGTTGGCAGTTCAGTCTCTGTGAGCCCTTATGGGCCCAGATTAATTGATTATGTAGGTTTTCTTGTGGTGTCCTTAGCCTTAAAGTTTAGGGAGCTAAAATCCCCCCTCCTCCTCCTCCTCCTCCTCCTTTTCCTCTTCCTCTTCCTCCTCCTCCTTCTCTTTCACAGGATTCCCAGGGCTCCACCTAATGTTTGGCTATGGATCTCTGCATCTGTTTCACCAATTGCTAGGTGAACCCTCTCTAATGACAATTACACTAGGCTCCTGTCTGCAAGTGTAGTAGACTATCACTAATAGTGTCAGGCTTGCTCTCATAGCATGAGTCTCAAGCTGGACCAATCTTTGGTTGGCCATTCCCTCAATGTCTGCTCCATCTTACCCCTGCACATCTTTTAGGCAGGACAAATTGCAGATTGAGTGGCTGTGTTGGTGTCCCCATCCCTCCACTGGAAGTCTTACCTGGTTACAGGAGATGGCCAGTTCAAGCTTCACGTACCCCATTACTAGGAGTCACCCTCAGAGAGTCCTCAGAGTTTCCATTGTCCTAAGTTTCGCTCATTCCAGAAATCCCGCACTCCCCATTCCAGTTGTCTCTCCCAGTACCCACTCCCTCCATCTTCCCCCAACCTGATTTCTCCTGTTTCTACACYCCCACCCTTACTCAGTTCCCTCCCCCGCCGCCCCCCCCACGTCCACCCATGTTGTCTATTTTATTGTCCTTCTCAGTGACAGGATAACAAAATATATATGAATGAGAACTA
>BDUI01005993.1:46495-63006 GCA_002335545.1 Apodemus speciosus
TCTTTCCAAGACTTTTAGCATGAAAGGATGCTGAATTTTGTCAAATGCTTTTTTTAGCATCCAATGAGATATCAGCCTGCTTTCTTATAGAACCCAGTACTACAAGGCCAGGGATGGCACCACACCACAAGGGGTTCRGCCCTCCCCTATCAACCACTAATCAGCAGTTTTGAAGGTGTTTCCTTGTGAGTTAAGGAATAAAGAAGACCATTGTTAATTCCTATTTTGTGTGAATTTTGCTAAAGCTAACTGTAAAGTAACACCTACTGGCTTACAATTAAGGAGGAATCTATTCTTCCTATTTCCAAAACCATGATGAATGGACTCTGACATTTGGCAAGAACTGATATTTGCATGTTTGCAATGTATTTTTTAGATAATTAAGATTGGGTAATAAAAATTGGCATATTTGTGAATTTAACAGCATTAAGGTTACCTTAAAAGGAAAAATAAAACAGCCTCGAGTTTTTTTAAGCCTTATAGGCTTGCCTGAAGTCAGTTCATAAGGCGTTTTCTTAATTAAGGTTCCCTCCTCTCAGATAACTCTAGCCTTGACAGCAGACTTAAAACTATCCAGAACAGCAGATATCTGGAAAATTCTGGACCAGTAACACACTTATGCAGGCAATGAAAAGCCAAGTTTATCTACTTATCTGTCTTCCTCTTCCTTTACTGCTTCTGGGCTTCGGGCCTCTGCACTACCTGTAGAGCTCAAAACGGCGCAACAGGTAAAAAGGCACTGCTCCTTTTGGGTTTGGTTACTAATAGCTTCCTGACTCTAGGTTTTGAACTTCTAAAGAGGAGGTCAAGCTCCTGGATTTTTATCATCTTCCTATCCATCAGTTTCCCTTCTCTGTCAAGAATTCGTTTAGAAAGAGTGTGCTTTCTCCTTTTACCTTTCATGGAGGGACTTCTGTTAAATAATAGCTGACTCCTCTCTCTGGAGCACTAACTCTGAGGACTAAGTCGCAAGGAAAGAATTATCTTTTCTGTCATTATTTTCATTTTAATTTAATTTATTTATTTACTTTGGGGTGGGGCACGCCATGTTACACATGTGGAAACCAGAGGATACCTTTCTAGAGTTGTTTTTTTTCTTTCTTTCTTCCATGTAGGTCTTGGGCATCACACTCATAGTGTTAGCCTTGGGAGGAAGCACCCTTATTCACAGAGCCATCACACTGGTTCATAGAAATATTGTTATATTATGATGGAAGGAAACCTTAGGATGACTAGAAATTGAATAGTATGAAATAAATATGTTAATTTAATACTTTTCAAACTGTTTGTCTTGAGAGACATGCACACTTTGAAACAGAACTGATCCAGATCACTCAATAAGATTATTTCACTGGTGGCCCAGAACATATGCTCAGTACCCCATAAACACAGTTGTCTAACTGGTTATCCCAGGAAAAAAAAAAAACTTTTCCATTCCTAGATTTCAGTTTTGCCAATTAGGAATAGGAGGCACAAACCAGGTAGTCTTCAATCTTATAAAATATTCTATTTAAACAGGTAAATCAAACAGAAAAAAAAAAAACCAGATACACCCAGAGAAACAGTTGGCTTAAAGTTAAGGGTCAATTTAGGCAAAACTGTTGTTTCTTTTGTATGATTCAGTGGGTACTGGGGCTCTTTGGTACTCTGGGACATCCATAGAGCAATAATCCTCACGAACTTAGAGCAGCACCAAAGAATGTATTCATAGAAATATCCAGCTGATTGAATTCCAGATAAATATGTTTTTGCAAGGTACATCAAATTAGCTTCTATTTCCTTTCCCCTGAAACCTTAAAAAATAGATGAGATTTGTGTTTCTAAATTAATTTGCACTTAGCCTACAAGTTTCACTTTAATTTTCTGATCCTGGAAACATTTTTAGATATAAATTAGATGTTGCTATTATAACAAAATTAATGTATAATGAACTGATTCTAAAGACATTTTGTGTAAAACCCATCTTGAAATTATCCTTGATTTCAATGTTCAACAAGTAAAATCTTTCCCAAAAAATATCTTGGTTTTTATTTGAGGATTTAATTTTGCTAAAGTAAAATGTAAAATTATACTCTGGTTCCTTGAGGAAAACAAAATAAAGACACTTGCAGGAGAATAACAATCGGGAACCTTTGTCTCTGAAGCAAAAGTCATGTTTCATTCTAATCTGTAAAGGTCGGTCCTTGTTAGAGACAGCATCTCTGGCATATCTACAGTGAGAGAGCAGCTCCCCCATGAGGCCTCATCTAGAACTGAGAGGAAGAAAATGGGTTAAAGACAAAAGGCACTTAGTAGAAATTCTTACATACTTTTACATTGAAATATGTGAAACCTTTATTTATACTAGAAAACATAAAAATAAATTTAACAGTAAAGGATTGGATGAATAATTAGAAGCACTTAAGTGGTCTCAAGTTTAAGGACGTGGCAAGTTATTTATTACACTGTTAAGAAGAAAGACTATAAGTGCCAGGTGCACTGACTCCAAACCTGTTCAAATATACACAGAAACAAAGAATAGCAATATATATATTTGAAGATATATTTCATTTTACTTCTTTATGCTTTTCCCTGTAACTTCTAGATTTTCTGTGATGAACATTTTACAGTAAAAATATTAATTTATAAGAACCTTCTTAAAGAAAAGAAACTGAAGAAGAAGTGATGATGATGATGATGATGATGATGATGATGATGATGATGATGATGATGATGATGACGACGACAACGAAGACTACAGGCAGAATGTAAGGGGTAAAATAGCAGAAGAGAACTTGTCCCTGCATCTCAGAGTGGGTATGAGTGAGGAGGGGGAGCACTAAGCTTTGAGCTAATGTTTCCTTGCAAATATTTGCATTCTTTGTATTTGTGTCATTACATAAAAGTATGTGCTTGATTTTAAAAAATGGGTTCTGGATATATTAATATACATTTAGACCCTCTGGATATTAACTTTAGCAAAAAAATTTCCTGAGAATTAAAAGAAAAGTAAATGGGATTGAGGAAGTGGCAAGGAACCACTGTAATTGAAAGGAAATGGGAGGAAACACAAGAGGGATGAGAAAGAGGAGAGAGAGACTTAGAGGAGAAGAGAGAGGAATGAATCAACCAGCAATCTTCACAAATCCGTTTCCTTGCTTGCTTGCTTGCTTGCTTGCTTGCTTGCTTGCTTGCTTGCTTGCTTGCTTGCTTGCTTGCTTGCTTGCTTTAGTATCTTTTTTCAATTGTCTCAAAATTCTTGACTCAGCCAGCTAAAAGTGCATAGCAAATTCCAGGGTGAGAAGTTCTTTTCTTTTCTCATACCCATTAAATGTCCCCATTTTCTACACTCTTTGAGAAACAGACTCCCCTCTATATATTATCGAATTCCTTTGGAAGCATATGAATTGAAGTAGAGACCCTCGCCTGTTCAGTGTGATCATGTATTCATAAGAATGAACTCAGCACAGCTGGGCTGGTAATTCACTTGCTACATAATCATTTTATTTCTTAGTTGTGATTATTAACTATTCACTTCTGCATAAATGTCTCAGGATGATTTCATTTTTAATTGTATATGCTCAGTTAGGTTGTAAGATGGCTGTGTGTGCTTCTTCATCTATACTACAAGGTAGCTTTTACTTTATCTCCCAGCCATTTCTCCCATTTGTTCCCTCTTATTCTTACAACTCTTCATCTGTTCTGTTTTCACTTCTTAATTATAACCTATAGCTTTAATGGTCTCTAAATTCAAACAGCCCTGAGGGTATCCCAACTTTCCACTTCCAGCTATCTGACCCAACTTAATATTTTTTTAAAGTCAATTGAATATTTAACCTCTGTTCTCACACACTTCCTTTTCTTCCCAGCCCTAATCTTAGTAACTAAAATTCCCAGTATACTCCATACTATCTTTGTTTGTTTATCCTCCAACAGTTATTGAAGTGAAAGAGGACATTGTGGTTAATTCGCAAGTACATATTTGCATAGTCGTAATATCCAAAAGCTGTGGTTGTTTTCACAGTTAAGATTCTACTCAGGGAATATTATAGGGCACTCACAAGGCACCCTGAACTCTTGAGGAACTATTAGGTGAACTAGCACCTCAACTCTACTATATCTAAGTCCTTCTTGAACACTGAAAATAGTTGAACTGAAAGAATACAGCACATTAGAACAAATCCCAAGAAACAAAATAACCCCAGATATGCAAACTCCAGCACAGTGACATAAACATGAAATACAGAGGGGGACACTCTCAGCCAACCATTAAATTGCGCACAGGGTCCCCATTGGAGGAACTAGAGAAAGGACCCAAGGAGCTGAAAACATTTGCAGTGCAATAGGAGGGACAACAGTATCAACCACCCAGTACCCCCAGAGCTCCCAAGGACTAAACCATGAACCAAAGAATATACATGGAGGGATCCATGGCTCCAGATGCAACAGAGGACGGCCTTGTTGGACATCAAAGGGAAGGGAGGCCCTTGGTCTTGAGAAGGCTCATGCAGCAGTGTAGGGGAATGCCAGAACAGGGAAGTAGGAGTGGATGGGTTAGTGAGCAGGGGGATGGAGGATGGGTTAGGGGATTTTGGGGGAGGGAGCCAGGAAAGGGGACAACATTTGAATTGTAAATAAAGAATTTATTTAATAAAAAAAGAAAAACAAGGCATCATAAGTCCTCAAAAAACTATTCACACTGCAATAATGACATCTAGTAAGAGTATATTAGATGAAACCATAGACAGTGAACTCAAAATAAAGATAATACATGCAAAGAAGTAAATGTGAAAAAATACTCCATATTAAAAAGACAATCAGCTAAATAGAATAAGGAAAGTGATACAAAACATAAAAGAAATCAACAGAGATAGAAATGCTGAAGAAACAACACACTGAAATAGTCTCACAAGTAGAATAAATCCAGGAAGGTATATAATCTCAGAGCTTGAGGACAAGGGTAAGGAACTAGAACAATCTTGCAAAGACAATACAAAGACAAATAATAAGAAGATGACAGTACAGATCCTAAGTCATATGTGACATGAAAGATGAAATCTACAGATAATAGAAGCCTCTAGTTCTAAAGGCATAGAAGGCATTTTTCTCCAATAATTTGTTTTTTATTTACTTTACATCCTGATCACAGCCCCCTCCCTCCTCCCTCTTCTCCGACATCCACCCTTAAAAATCCCTCCCCCAATTTCCCCCTCCCCTTGGTATCACGCTGCCCTGGAACATCTAGTGCTAGCATGATTAAGTGCATCCTCTCCCATTGAGGCCCAACCAGGCAGTCGAGGTAGGGGAAGATGATCTAATGGCCTGCAACAGAGTCAGAGACATCCCCCATTCCAAATGTTGGAGAACCCTCATAAAGACCAAGCTGCACATCTGCTATAAATGTTGGGGGCCAGGTTCAGTTTCAGCATGCTTCTTTGTTGGTAGTTCAGTCTCTATGAGTCCCATGGTCCCAGGTCAGTTGAGTCTAGAGGTCTTCTTGTGGTGTCCTTGACCCCTCAATCTTGCCAACTTTGATCCCCCCACTCTTCTAGTAGACTCCTGGAGCTCCACCTGATGTTTGGCTGTGGGTTTCCACATCTTCCTCCATGCACTGCTGGATGAAGCCTCTGATGAAACAGTTATGCTACATTCCTGTCTGCAAAGATTTCAGAGTATCAATAATAATCAAAAGGGTTGGCTCTCTCACATGGGATGGGTCTCAAGTTGCAGCAGCCATTAGTTGATTGTTCCCTCAGTCTCTGCTCCATCTTTATCCCCAAATGTCTTATAGGCAAGACAAATTTTGGATTGAAGATTTGGGATCGAGGTCATCCTCCCTCCTCCCTCCTTCCTTGATATTGGAGGTGGCCACTCCAGTCTCTATATTCCATTCTGGTAGGAATCTCAGCTTGGGTCACCCCATAGATTTCCTGTACCCTCCCTTTCCCAGACCTTCAGCTAGTCACCAGAGATGCCCTGCCCACTGATTTCCATTCTCACGCCCAGATCTCTCCCACTCCTCTTCTCCCTGAACTTAATCACCATCCCCATTCCATTCCCTCAACTCCTTTCCTACCTTTATCCTCTCTCCTTTCACCTCTGATAACTATTTAGTTTCCCCTTCTGAGTAAGATCCACACATCCTCCCTTGTGCTTTCCTTATTACGTAGTTTATCTGGGTCTGTGGATTATAGCATGGTTATCCTGCACATTATGATCAATTTGCCTGCAAAATTCATGATGTCTTTGTTTTTAATAGCTAAATAGTATTTCATTGTGTAGATGTACCACATTTTCTATATCAATTCTTTAGTTGAGAGACATTTAGGTTGTTTCCAGTTTCTGGCTATTACAAATAGAGCTGTCATGAACATAGTGGTGCACGTGTTCCTATGGTGAAGGTGTTTGAGTATACGCCCAGGAGTGATATAGCTGGGTCTCAAGGTAGAACTATTCCTAGTTTTCTGAGAAATCATAAAATTGATTTCCAGAGTGGTTGTACCAGTTTTCACTCCCACCAGCAATGTAGGAGTATTCCTCTTTGTTCCTCCTGTTCTACATCCTTGCCATCATGTGCTATCTCTTGAGTTTTTGATCTTAACCATTCTGATGTTTGTAAGATGGAACCTCATAGTTGTTTTGATTTGCATTTCCCTGATGACTACAGACTTTCTTTAAGTGCTTCTCAGGCATTTCAGATTCCTCTGTTGAGAAATCTCTTTAGATCTCTACCTCATTTTTAATTGGGTTATTTGGTTTGTTGGTGTCTAAGCATCTTGAGTTCTTCATATATTTTGGATATTAGCCCTCTGTCAAGTGTAGGGTTGATTAAGATCCTTTCCCAGTCTGTAGGTTGCTTTGTAGGTGTCTTTGCCTTACAGAAGCTTTGCAGTTTCATGAGGTCCCATTTATCAATTGTTGATCTTAGAGCCTGAGCTATTGGTGACCTGTTCAGGAAGTTGTCTCCTGTACCAATTAGTCTAAGGCTATTTTCCACTTTTTATTCTTTTAAATTTAGTGTATCTAGTTTTATGTTGAGGTCCTTGAACCACTTGGACATTAGTTTTGTGCAGGATAATAATTATGGGTCTATTTGTATTTTTATACATGCAGATATCCTCTTAGATCAGCACCATTTGTTGAAGATACTTTCTTTTTTCCATTGTATTGTTTTGGCTTCTTTGTCAAAAATCATGTCCATAGGTGTGTAGGTTTCTTTCAGGGTCTTTGATTTGATTCCATTGATCAACCTGTCTGCTTCTCTACCAATACCATGAAGTTTTTATGACTATTGTTCTGTAGTGCAGCTTTAGGTAAGAGATGGTAATACCTCCAGAAGTTATTTTATTGTACAGGACTGATTTAGCTACCCTGGGTTTTTTTTTGTTTTGTTTTTCCATATGGAGTTGAGAATTGTTCTTTCAAGGGCTATAATGAATTGTGTTGGTTAGAAAACATTTTTTAAATAATCACAACAGAAAAACTTTCACAGTTAGAAAAGAGATGCCAATTCAGACCCAGAAGACATTTAGGATGCCAAACAGATGAGACCAGAAAAGAACATCCTCCTATCATACTGTAATTAAAACCCTAAATACACAGATCAAGGGCAATGCTGTTGAAAACAGCAAGGGAGTAACACCAAGTCACCTATAAAGTCAGATGCTTCAGAATAACAGTAGGTTATTCAACTGAAACTAGGTATTAGAATAATATATTTTAAGTCCTGAGAGACAGAAACTAGCAACCCAGACTACTGAACCTAGAAAAGCTACCATTCTTCCATAATCAAAAGAAAAGCTAAAACTGTCCATGAGAAAAACAGAGTAAAGGAACTTATCACCAAGCTACTCTCCAAAAGATACTTGAAGGAATCCTCCAAGCTTATGAAATTAAATCAGCTACTATGACCACACTAGAATGATAGCAAGTAAGGAAGAAAGAGAAAGCCAAGCACTACAAAAATCAACTAATGACAGGATTCAATACTCACCTTTGAATATTAATGATCTGAATTCTTCAATCAAAACACCTAGACTATATTGAATCAAAACCCACAAACCATCAATTTGTTGCCTTAAAATATCATGGAAATGACCAATCAATAGGATATTATGATTCTAAACATAGACATCCTGAACAAAGGTGCATCAAATTATATAAAATGAATACTACTAGATGTAAACTGGAAGATTAATCTTAGTATACTAGTAGCTCACCAACTGACAGGTCTCACAAACGTATATACAATAAACAGTAGTATAAATTAAATGGACTTTACATATAGCTTTAAAATATTCTATTTAAACACTTCAGAATAGCATCTTTCTCACCAGCCCATAGAACTATCACTAAAAATAGTTATATATTAGAATACAAAGAAAGTCTTAACAAATAAAGGAAAATTGAAATAATAATAATTTCTTGTGTTCTGTCTGATCATAATGGAATAAAATTTACAAATTAAGGTCAAAAGAAAATCTAGAACATATACAAACACACACACACACACACACACACACACACACACACATATATTCTATTAAAAGAGGAATGAGTTCTTGAAGAAATCAAGAAAGACGTCTTAAAATTCCTAGAAGCAAATCAAAATGAAAATACAGCATAATAAAACCTATGAGATGCAATGAAAGCAATCCTAATAGAGAAGTTTATAGATCTAAGAGATTCTAAGGATTCTCTCTTAGCAGAGGGATGTTGTGGGATGGGGGGGGGCGCTTATGGAGGGGTAACCATGAAGTGGGATATCATTTGAGATGTAAATGAATAGAATGATTACTTTAAAAACAAGAATTCTCCTGAAGGTATCACCATACCAGATTTTCAAATTATATTATAGAGCCAAGGAAATTGAAAGAGCATAGCACTGGCACAAACCAGTTATGTGGAATAGAAGAGATGACATAGACACAGCCACCTGGTATTTGACAAAGATACAAATTAAGGAAGAGAGCAAACACAAATGATGTTGGGAAAACTAGTAATCATCATGYAAATGAATGAAACTAGATCCTTATTTCTCACCCTACATAAATATCAAGGCCCTCAACATAAGACCTGAAACTCTGAAACTGATAGAAAAAAATAGGGAATACAGTTCAAGATATAGCCATAAGTAAGGACTTTCTGAGTAGAACTTCAAGTGTTCAGGAAGAAGATCAATAATTGACAAATGGAACCTCATGTCTTTTAAAAATATTTATTGTTTTATGTATATGTGTGGTTTTCTGATGTAGGTACAGAAGAAGATATCAGAGCAAATAAATCTACATTTATAGATAGTTGTGAGCAGCAATGTAGGTGCTGGGAATTGAACTCAGGACTTCTGGAAAATCAGCCAATGCTCTTAGCTCTTGACCCATCCCTCCACCCATAGTGAAGTTCAAAAGCTTCTGTGCAGCAAAGGAAACTGTCAATAGTTTGAAAAGGCAGCCCACATAATAAACAAATCTTTGCCAGCTATACATGTAAGGAAGGATTATTCTATTGGATATAAAATAAATTCAAGAAATGAATATCAATAAGTCAAACAACTCAATTAAAAATAAGCTACAGAAAGAAATAGTTTTAAAAAATAGAAATGGCTAATAACCATTTTAATACAATGTATTTTGATCATGGTTTTCCCCTCTTCTAACTCTTCTCAGATCCTCCACAYACCTCAGCCACCCAACTCCATGCCACTTCTTTCTCTTGCTTTCTTTAGAAAACAGACAAGCAAAAAAATATACAAGCAAACTAGAATTATTTGTCAGTTTTCAATTAGAAAAGGTTTTATTACAAGAAACAACGACATTAGGTAAAAATACAAAAGTTGTGCAATTACAGCAAAATATTTAAAAATATCTACACATTTACACCACAGGACTACAGTACTTACTCCATACCTGAGCACTGAATATTGAATGCTGGCTTAAACTCTTCACATGGGACTCTACATACAAGTAGAAACCATCAAAACATAAAATCAGAAACTAATATACAAACACCAGAGAAACAAAAATCAAATGCCCAAACAAAGCAGTATGAGAGAAAATATCTACAAAAATACCACTGAGTTCATATTGTATTGGTCATCTACATGAGGTATGGTTAATATATCCAATGAGACTCTGTTGGGAAAAAAACCTAAGTTTTCATTGCAATTAAATGTTAATTGCAGATATATTTTTKGTTAAGAATGGAAATCTGTRCCTACTTTCCTCTCTCAGTGCTAGGACTGCATTTGGCTTGAACCTGTGCAGGTCCTGTGCAAGTTGCCACAGTCTCTGTGAACTCATATGTGCATCAGTACAGCTGTGTCTAGAAGACACTGTCTGGTGTTATCCATCCCTTCTAGCTCTTACAATATATCCTCTTCTGCATAGGTCCCTAAGCTAATAAACATTGTTAAGTGTTCAAAATCATTAGCCATCATGAAAATACAAATTGAAACAATTTCGACAGCACATCTCACCCGAGTCAAAATGGGTATCATCAAGAAAACAAATGTGAGGACAAGGGGGAAGGAGACYCTCTATGCAATGGTGTTTGGAGTGTAAAGTGATGAAGTTACAATTGAAGTCAGTGTAGAGGTTTCTTAAATAGCTGAAAATAGAACCATCATATAACCCAGCTACAGTGTAACTAGGTATCTGCCCAAAAAGGTCTATACCCTACTACAGAGATACTTGCATATCTACATTCATTTCTACTCTGCTTGCAATATCTCAGAAATGAGATCAGGGTAGATGTCTATCAGCTGATGAAGAGATAATGAAAATGTGGTTCATAGATACAATGGAATTTTATTCAGGTGTTAAGAGAAATGAAATTATGACATTTTAAAATAAATAGATCTAAATTGGAAAAAAGCATAATGTAATCCAGTAAATGTAATTTAAACCTGATTTTTAAAACACCCATAGTAGGGGTGTCATAGGTCCTAAGGAGAACCTAACATTTATTTGGGTAAATGATCATGTTGTTAAACTTAGAGAAGCCCTTTTTTGCGTTGGGCAGCAATCAATACAGAAACACATAACTGTTCAAAGTACTAAGAATAAGTGAGTGTTGAGTGCCCACCCCCAAATGAGACATTTACACCAATCCTTGCAAGGCTCAAGGAACATCACAGAAGAGGGAGTAAGAAAGATTGTAAAGGCCAGAAGATGGATATCCCGTCCCGCAGGGCTCGGTTATTCATGGGTCCGAGGAGGATCCGGCCTGAAAGCAAAATGGGCGAGACAAGAGAGCAAGACCCTGCGAAATCTTTGACAAGGTCTGTTTATTTTAACAAAGATAGGGGGTTTTAAAGAGTAAGGTGAGGGAACAAGGAAAAGGCAATAAATCTAAAACAGTCCAATGAAATGTCCTCGGAATGCAAGGGTGAGGGAGATTAGGCAAAGGTCATTTTTCTGTTTAACGGTTCCCACAGCATGAAGCTCTGGTGAGTAAGCATTTGATCAGTTTATTGCTTAGCCAGTTCCTGGAACAGCGGATGGAGAATGCTGAATCCGTTGCATATGTGACAGGAGCACTCCAGCCCCTTAATTTTTAGGTACTGTCTCCAACAGATGGAGAAGGCTGCTATGAAATATTTTCTTTTGATTATGTCATCACCATTATACTCATGATCTCCCAATAGCTATACTCATCTGCCCAAGACCTTTGCAAGAACAATCCAGTCAATAATTCCAATGTACATGGGGAAAGTTCAAGTGAGGCTCCCCCAGCTATTCTGTTATTGGCAATCGATGGCTTTCTCAGAGGTCTAACTGCTGAGGTTGCACTTGCACATGAAGGCAACACTATTTGGACCTAGTCAGTTAAGAAAAAGAAGAAGGGGACAGGAAGATAAAGAGGCATGTGTTGAGAGGATCCAGGGAGAGGTGAGTTACAGATGGATAGGATCAAGACACATTGTACATATTTATGAAATGTTGAAAGAATAAGTTTAAAATATTAAATAAAAATAATTTTTGTTTTGTTTTAGCTTTCTTCTTTCATTTTTATTTGTTATTTTATTTATTTACTTTTCAAATGTTATCCTTCTTCCCAGTTTCCCCACCATAAGCCACCAATTCCCTCCTCCCTCCCCCTGCCTCTGTGTGGGTGCTCCCCCACCTACCCATGCACTCCTGCCTCAGCGCCCTAACATTCCCCTATCCTGGGTCATCAAGCCTCCACAGGACCAAGGGGCTCCACTCCCAGAGATGCCATGAGCAGCTCCTGTGTACTCTCCAGTTGGTGGTTTAATCCCTGAAGCTTTGGGGGTTTTGGTTAATTGATATTATTGTTCTTCCTATGAGGTTGCAAACCCCTTCAGCTCCTWCAGTCTTTGCCCTAACTTCTCCAATGGGGTCTCAGCACTCAGTCCAATGTTTGGCTGAGCATATCTACATCTGTACTGGACTGGCTCTGGCAGGTCCTATCCAGGGGCATCTATACTGGGTTCCTGTCAATAAGCCCTTCTTGGCATTGGCAGTAGTGTTTGGGTTTGATGTCAGCAGATGGGATGGATCCCTAGGTGGGAAAGTCTCCAGATGGTCTTTCCTTTAGTTTCTTCTCCACTCTTTGCCCCCTACATTTCCTTTTGACAAAAGGAATTCTGAATTAATATTTTTGAGGTGGGTGGGCGGCCCTATCCCTCACCTGTGGGAAGTACCTATCCACTGGATATCTATCTCTACAGGTTCTATCTCCCCTTTGTTGGATATTTTGGCTAAAGTCCTCCCTGCTGGATCCTGTAAATATCTTGTGTTCCTGGCATCTGGGACTTTCTAGTACCTACCCCTAGTTCCCCCAACCCCTTTCCTCCCCAACTTGCTTTTTGGTCATGATGTTTGTGCAGGAATAGAAATCCTAACTAAGACACTGTGATTTATAACTCTTAAATATTTAGAGGAAATGATATGCAGAATTCACAAAGTTCTCTTGTGCTCCACAAAGGGTAAGAATGCGCTGGTTAGTTTTTGTCAGTTGACACAAACTAGCATTCACTGTAAGGAGAGACCTCATGTAAGAAATTGTCACCATCATATTGGCTATCAGGCATATCTGTGAGAATATTTTCTCAATTGTTGATTGATATTTGAAAACCCACCCACTGTGGATTTTGCTATCCCTGGACAGGTGGGCCTGAACCAGGTAGCTGAGTAAGCCAGGGGCAGGATACCAGTAAACTGCATTCCTGCATCTATCTGCCTCAATGTTCTCTCATTGATAGACTGTGACATGGAAGTGTAAAGGAAGTAACCCCTTTTCTCTCCCAAGCTGCTTTTGATCAATGTTGTATAATAGCAACAGAAAGGCAAACTAGAACACTCTCATATACTGAACGTAGGTGGCTTTCCAAAAAAGAATTATGTGTATGTGTACAAAAAGCAAGAAACAGGTAACATTTCTTGCTTTTAATTTTAATTCCAAATACATTATTTCTTCAACTGTTTTTCAGTTTTGAACTTATCTTCAGCAACATGAAAACTGTTTATATATCTCTGTTATGGGATATAAGAATATTGGCAGAACTTTTTATGGGGTCACTAAATGAAAGACTTCAGAATATGGGCACACATATATCCAGCACAGAGAACCCCTTTATTATCAAAAGTAACACAATTACCTTCATTCATCTTTCCACAGTAGTACTTCATTCTTAGAAGCTTCCTAGTAAAATCTTTTATTCTGCATCTCACTCACTCTCTTTACTTGATTTGTACCTTGGCATTCTCCTCCCTGATTTTAACAAGCACCATTGTTCCTGTGGGACATCCAATTACTTCTCTGAAAAACTCTAGTATTTGTACAGTTGACCATCTTTTAGATATGGTCCTATTCTCGGATATGGAAGCAATGATTTGCATCATTTTATAATTTAGGGAAAGAAAAGTCTTAACCCTATTTCCTATCCTCTATCTCTTTGGCACAGCTAAAAATTCAAAACACCTCATTCAACACCAGAAGAAGCTGCTGACATAACTAGATATATCTGTTCTCAGAAACAAAAAACCCAATAAAATTTACTTTTTTTCTCATTTCATTGGTTTCATGTTCAAAGTCAATTTAGTTACAGAGGTAAGACTTTCAGATACAATGCTTCCTGCATTCAGAAACTACAGTTGCAAGTTAATACATACTGTAACTACTACTTAATTAATTTTCCTATCAGATAATCTTGTTTCCCACATCTATATATACACAGGCATGTGTGTGCATATGCCTGCGCACATACACACACACACACAGAAATACACACACAAATGTGAGGTGTTTGTCTGGATCCTGAACAGTATGCAACCGTGTCATGTGAGGATGCATGTGAGAAACAGCATGCCCTGGCAGTGTGTGTATGTGTGTGTGTATGTGTATGTACAAAAAGCAAGAAACAGGTAACACCCTGGGCTCAGAACTGTTTTGTGGGTTTCTGGTGTACCTGAAACTGTGTTATAATGGGTATACTAGAGATTCCTGTCTGTGGGAGCAGCCACAGGAGCTATTTGTGCTTCTCACATTCTCTATCTCTTAGAGACAGCATGTGGATATAAGACTGATCCCTCATATAAACATGTATATATTGTTTTTACCGTGTTATAAAATTGTCCAATAAATGTAATCAATTAACAATAGTGATTTAAATGGATAAAAATGTCATCGGAACCACAATTAATTAATTTATGAACAAATGTGCTAACAGCCTATCTTCAGAGCTAAACAGGTCAAGATTAAAATATTAAATCTTTGGTATATCTGTGTGGTCTTTAGCACATCATTTATCTGAGTATCAATTTATTCCACTATAAAATTACAATCATGCTAAATTTGCCTACTACCCTTTGGGGAAGAGATCTTTTGTCACAGATGGGTAGCCCAATCAGTAATAGGAGAGCCTATAAAGTAGGTACAGTATGAAGAGAATTAAGTCATTATAGATTCTGGAATATACTAAAGACAGCACTGTTCATGAGCCCTCCCCCAATACACCTAAATTCTCCATCATTTTTTTCTCTGAATAGTAACCAGGGGCCAAGATTATGGTGTTTTGCAAAAAGAACACTCTAACCAAGATTAGATGGTGACTGCCAAGTTTGAATTGAAAAGGTGTCCACAATAGAGCTCTTTCTCCAACCTTTCCTCTGTCATGTATGCATATCAACTTCACAGTGTTCTCATCACCAATCACCTAGAAAGCCAGTCACTTTATGTTGCTAAAACTATCCAATGGAATTGACAAAACAGGCTCCCCAAAGAATACATCTCTCAAGTACTTCAAGAGAACAGGCACAGCTTAATGCTGGACAGAAAGGAAAAAAAATACAAACAACTTCCTGACAGTAACTCTTCTTCAAAGAAAACTTCTAATTCCAAAGTTTCTGAATAGTAATATGGAATTCCAGCTGGTCAGTAGAAAGCAAATACAATTCAAGACTTTATTCTCTCCCTCCCTCTCTCCCTCCCACTTCCTCCCTCCCTCCCGCTGTCCTTTCCTCTCCATAATCTTTCCTCCTTCCCTATTCCCCCTTTCTAATCTTAAGAAAGCCTACTTATATAAACTGTCATTATATAAATTTCCTATATATGATATTGTTGCCAAAGTATGTTTCATTAATATCAGATGTCTTACACCAGGTAAAAAAAATATAAAATAACAGCATTAAAAACACATGCTTTAAGAACCTTTAAAAAAAGATGTTTTATGATTTAAGTAAAGCAAAATGTTTATTCGGTCAGATGTTGGCTAAAACTCTGCATGGGGAGTTTTCCAGTGATGGGGAAATCACTACATTATGAAGCAACCAAGTTTTTTAATGAGCAATTCAGATTGTCATAAAGTGCTTTACTGAGCCAAATGACAACGTTGTGACAATTTCATAAATAGGAATTGTTGCCCAAGTAGGACAGTGAACACATTTATCAAAATATGAAATAAATCAATTCACAAAACTTGTCTAGATTTTTGCTGTTTTCAAAAAAATTCTGTGATAAGAATATCATTGAAAGCTATGAACTACATGAAAACATATACAATAGATAACAATAAAGATCAGGAAGTTTCGGTGGAAACCCCTAAGACTAAATAGATATTTCTGAATTCATAACCTAAAAACATTTAACTTCTCTGCTTAAGAACAAATTCCTTTTACATCCTCTGGAAATTTCTCTAACAATTTCCCTTTGTCATTTGTTCACTGAGCACATTGATTGAACATATATTACATTTGTTACAACCCCTCAATTACTTATTGAAGCTATACTAGTGATCTGAACCAACTTCTAGTGGTACTTTTATGCTATCCTTCTATGCTTGTCTAGCACATTCATGTAGCTGACCCTGTACTTCTCATATAAGTTTGAAAAGTTATTCATGCCTAAGTTGCTGCTATCTTCACATACATGTGTTTGTCCACTTAAACAGCTCTTTGTGTCTCATCATTAAAAAGTTAATAATTTCCAAACTGAGCAAATGTGATATCTCAACTATACTTTTTTCTTGTTTTTTATTGGATATTTTCTTGATTTACATTTCAAATGTTTCC
>BDUI01005999.1:42127-52127 GCA_002335545.1 Apodemus speciosus
GTAGTGGCAGGATGGTTATGAGGGTAATCAACCACTTTCTCATTTGGTCTGAGCCCTGCCTGCAAGCTTCACAAGCTTTAACCGCTGCCTAATACTGTAAATCTGGGCAGAAGCTTATGATTCTAGATCCTATTGGGAAAAATCTACTGTTGTTTTGCTAAACGGACATGTCATAAAATTACCCTTTCAATGATTGCGTTTATACCCATTGATTAGTGCTGTGTTCAACTTCACCCAGATGATCTCTTTGCAGTAGTTAGTTAATTTAGACACTCATAATTGATCAAAGTTCTGAAACTCAGTGACTGGGAATGCTCACCTGAAAATGGGATTATCTATATCAATGTGTCCTCCTAAAGGGTCAATGTACATCACAGAAGAGGGAGGAGAAAGAATGTCAGAGCTAGAGGATGGGAGGATGCTGTGAGATGTTGTCTTCTGGACGTGGCCATTGCTCTAGTGAACTCACTGTAGCTGTGGTTAACTGAACAAGAACCTGAACCACGGCAAGCCAACGAAATCAGGCAGCATTCCATCAAGTAGCACTAACTCGGTGGGTTCCAAAATAAGAACAAAAACATCAAAAAAGCAGAGAGAACATGAAAGTGAGCAGGGGATGTGTTGGGGGGAGGACTGGGGGTAACTGTGATCAAGACACATTGTATGCATGTATAAAGTTATCAAAGAATAAATAMAAGATACTCAAAAAATAAAATTCATGATTCAGACAGATTTCCCCCCATATGATGCTCTGCCCACGCTGGTTCTGTCTCTTCCTCAAACCCTGGAACTTAATTTATTTACATCCTCCCCTGGCATTTCTCCACCGAAGAGGAAGTGTGACTTGGATCACATTCTTTTGAGTCAAAGGCCAAATAAATAGAACCACAGTGCTACTCAGGAGAAATCTGAGCTTAGAAGAGGAAGAATTAATGATTGCTGATTCTAATACAAGAAAGGTTGAAGAGAGAATAATATTTTAATTTTGTCAGTGGAAAAATATAGATCTTTCTAGAGTGTAGCTTGGAATGTCTAGCCTTTAAGACTTTGGTCTACTATGGTCTTTGAAAAAAGTGTGTGTGTGTGTGTGTGTGCGCGCGCGCGCGCGCGCACGCGTGCACACGTGTGTGCACACAGCCATGAGAGTGAGTATAGAGTCCCCATTCATGGTGCGTGCAAAGAAGTGGTTGAGCACTAACCATAGAGGATGCTTCCTCAGTGTTACACCATTTAATGCACATTAAGTCTAGGCAAGTGTACAGACCCTAATCTGATATGGCTTCAGCATACCATGTGTTRGCATTGTCACGTACAAGTGTGAAAGGTCAGCTGCTCTCCAGAGAGTTGGAGGGGGCTGGGGATTAATTTCCCTTGGGAGCAAGGTCAAAAATGAGAAAGATCTTTATTTTACTTACTATCAACGAGGACAAAGATGCTATTTTGTTTTCCCTGGAAGAGGTGAAGTGCATATGCTCTACGGCTCTACTTAATTAAATATGTGCCCTAGGTGATGTTTTGCTTCATGATAGCTTAAGTCATACTGACATGTTGTGGGCTACCTGAAGTCTTTGAGTCCTCAGCCTCTACACTGCTAATTCAGTATTTCTCTGATCAAGCCTTACTGGTTTCTAGACACTTCTAGGCAAGTGTTCTAGTGTTTGAGTCTCTGACTCTGGGCATTCTTTGCTGGCAATTCTCTGGCTTTGGCTAGTTAATTCCTTGCTTCAACCTAGCTAAATACCACTGTGCCTGGGTTGTTCCTAGTTGCATCTCCTCTGCTGAGTATTGTCCTTCTGCTTCCCCGGTGACACATATGTTCTGTCTCTGACACCTCAAAGGGTGAAGAGTGTCAAGGAGACTCAGTTGAGATCCGGTGCTTGCCTCAATGACACAGCCTGAGTATAGAGTGCGGAGATGCATTTTGTTTATCTTTGTGACCAGCACAGTGACTGGCACTTGAGGGACTTAAAGCACAAGCTGGAAAAAGTATCAATCGCTGCAAGAGGAGAAATCGAGCAGTTTAGAAGCATCTTGGCTAAAACCAAGAGCCTGGGCTTTGTGGAGACTTTGTTCACTGTCTAATTCCCATCCTTTTGGGCTCATGTGACCTGTGGGAGCGAGCTCCTTCACTTCCTCTAGCCCCACTTATTAGCCTGCAGATCTTCAAGAATACATTACCTAGCTAATGAAAATGAGGAGCTGACACCTTGATATGAAAGTTCCCAGCCTTCCCTCCCCTTTACTCCTTCTCCTCACCATCATCCCTCCCTTTGTGCTCAGTTTTCTTCTTCTTCCTCTTATCTCACATGGTGGCTAGAGAAAGGTCTCTTYGAACTGCTGAGACATGGTGGTGGTGGTAGTGGTGGYGGGGTGAGCCTGAACTGGCTTAGTGGTTCCTGGATTTAACAAGGGGTAAACGTTGTGGTCAGGGAAAGACATAGGATGGAAGGTCTTTCCAAAGGCCCCCATCACCTCCGTCTGCATCCCTGAATAGGGCCATAGGCTGTGCTTCTAAACAGAGATAATTGCTTTTGGGAAAAGCAAAGCGGCTCATTATGAAGCCCAAAGAGTGGCTGGAGTGCATTCCACTTATCTCTCCTAGATAAGAGAGGAATTGGTGGAGCTTCAGAAATGAAGGGCCAGCTAGATTAATAAAGAAAGTRTCTCCGTTGAAGTGGAAAGATGGAAAAYTCTATTAGGCRCCCATTGTTTTGTGCAGAAGTCATGATGGTGGATGAAACTGATTATTGGGGACTGTGCTGGACAGTCTTAGGTTAATGCTTCTGGGGAGTCCCGGTGGCTTCTGAGAACTTTAATAACAACACTATAAAGGGAGTTGTGAGGATGTCTCTCAGGCATGGTAACATGACACAACGGCCTCTTCAAAGAACCCTTGCCATCTAAGGCACCGTGCATCTTCTGTGGGTCCGGACAAGACTGTCTCAGTTAGAAGATAATCCCAGCCCCTGTCCAGTTACCTGGGTTAATAGAAATCACTATAAACCTAGAGGGATGTTGGATGTTGAGGTGATTTTCTGTTTGGTGGATACCAAACCACACCACAGTTGATAAGCACACATAGGTGTGATCAAAACCACCTTGGGGACACTGCTCTAGACTGGGAAGTTTGCATTATTTCACCTTGTGCCACTCTCTTCACGCTTCTTCTCTTGCTCCAATAGACTTTTCTCTTCTGTGCACAATTCCACATTAACTTGACGAAGAAAAATATGTACCCTACAGCTAGAGCCTGTTCTTTAAGGACTCATGGTCTGCATGACTCAAAACATTMTAGTATATGTGACTAATAAAAATTACATRTTAATAAGTAAACATTAATAAAAGAAAACTTGAAGGAAGCCGTAGCTGTCTGCTAATAAGGGTGGTATCAGGAATGTTAGCAATCACTGCTGTTATTATTTATTGAGAGTATACTGCAATGTGGGTCTCCTGCCAATCCTTTAATCTATTATTTTGTATCTCCTCTACAAATTTATGAAGTATATACTACCATTGTCCTCATTTTTAAAATAATAAAAATAATAGGACTAGAGAGTAATTAAATTTGATTAAGGTGACAGAATTAAGAAACAGAATGGATGGACTCATGCCAGGCTCTCCACCCCTAGATATCCACAGGACACCGTGTCCTGGGGCGCCATGAAAAGGAGCTTTTGAGAGCTGACCAGCACCAGCTCTGGGTCTCTGGTCCATGGGGAAGGGGTAGAGGGTTCCAGAGACTGTAGCTGGCTTAGCTCCTGACTGGGCCACACTTTGCTGCRTGAACAGCCCTTTCCTCTCTTTGGATGGGAAGGAAGGACAATCTGTAAATTTATGTTCTGGATGGAATTGGCAAAGAAAGCTCTGCTTAGGGCTTGGGGTGCTYGCCATATCCCACCAAGTTCATGAGAGGCTTTAAGAATAAAGTCAATGACTGTGCTGTGATCTGTTTTTGCTATTTTTTTTCCAATAGAATGTGGAGGTGGGAGAGCTGGTCAAGCTGAGAGCAAGGTGCCCCGAGGTCCTCTAGACAAATCTACCGTACTTCCAGACTTCCGTTGTTCTGTTACCGTACTGTGGGAGAACAGCTTTTACAATGGGCCTCATGAGATGGAAGAAGGGGTGAGGGATCAGCTTGCACAGAACATACAGGGGCTGGAACATGGTGGGAGGAGGGAAGCAGACTGCCAGCGGGAAGGCAGCTGGAACCATGACGTGGGAATGCTGAATGCCAGGACAGAAGGTCTCAATCCTAGGATGCAAACTCCTTGGTTTTTTTTTTCTTCTACCCTCCCCCGTTTCATACAAAACTGAACACTGAGTTTCCAAGCAAGGGACTAGAGATGTCCTCCCCAGGGCTGACCCAGGGTATACACAGGTTGTACACCAGCCAAGGTAGGGAGAGGCTGGGCAGGGACCTGTGCTAGTGACCCGGTGGTGCATATATGTCTTGCTCAGAAAAACCCTGAATATTGACAAGTGGACCTTTAGGACACATTATAGGACAGCAAACCCCAGGAAAAAAAACTTACTCATCTAGTGAAGCCAAAGAAAGAGCCCAGGCCAAGATAAGYGCTGGTATGATACCCATAGTGGCCACAACACTTTTCCCTTCTCTGTGTAAATAAAGTTTGCTCTTAATTTTTGCCATTTCCCACAAGCCTTCTCCAGTCCTTTCTCTCCATTTCTCTAGTCTTTAATGTCTGAATCACAGTCTTTACTTTATGTGTGTGTATGTGTATTGTTTGTATGTGTACATGTGTGTATGTGGGTGTGGTATATATCTCTATCTATCTATCTATCTATCTATCTATCTATCTATCTATCTATCTATCCATCTATCTATCTATGAATGTATGTGTGTGTGGTGTATGTATACATGTGTGTGTAAGTAGATCAGAGGTTGACGTTGAGGGTCTTCTTCAATTGCACTTCACCTTACTTGTTTTTCATTCAGTCTCTCTCATTGAACCTATACCTCGTAGATCTGGGTAGGCTGGCTGGCCAATGAGCTTCAGGGATCCCCCTGTCTTCCCCTTTTCAGTGGTGGGGTGCTAGCTGTGAAATGCTGCACCTGGTTTTTATGTGGGCACAGAGACTCTGAACTCCAGTCCTCATGTCTTTGAGGAAAGGAACTCTACCATGTGAGTCATTTTCCTAGCCCTGAGCACTTTCCCATATCCGTTTCCTATTGAAATTCAAAGGTATGAAGGTCACSAAGGGGACCTAAGTTCTCTGCTTCCTTATGCCACTGTTCATATGACTGACTTCCATACATGTCTCCTCACTGGGGCTAAGGGTGYAATCCAGGGGTTGTGATGCTGAYACCCCAGCTTCCCTGCGATGCTCTCATCTGCRTCTTTGCTAAGGAACACTTGGCCCTTCTCACACAGCACCAGYGATGGTGAGTTCCCTAKTCACCAGGATGGTCCATGTGCTCCTGTTAGAAAGTGGGTTTCGCRCATTGTATTCRCATCTATTTTCTGCTGATTCCAGCCATTGCTGCTGTTGTGTTCKTTGGAACTCCATAAGGTGAGTCTGCTTGTCCCCTTGCCCAGCAGATTTTCGTGTYTTTCCTGGCAACTCCTCAACCCTCTCCAGTTCTTCTCAGCTGCYTTCAGCTGTGTTCAGTGTGGTTTGGGTTAGTGAACTAATCTGCTTACCTTTCTCTGTGGATGATGCTCTCTGCCAGGGCCACCCATAATACAGAAGCTAAAAATGGACCCAGTTCACCAAGCATAGCAAGATCAGCMCTGGGAACTGGGTAGGTGTGCCTTCCCTCATCTGGGCTGTTTGCTGGATTGGATGTAACTTCAGAAAAATYAGCCTCTCGCTGTGCTGGCTGAAACCTGACCCTCACRGACCTGCCTTCAGAAAGAMTCATTTGCTGTTTTGGGAACAATATTTGCCAGATACACCCATTCCTTCCCTTTCTTTTYGATCCTGATGTCCCTTTCAGTTTCTTCCTGAGGCCTCTCTGCTTCCTAAATGATTTCRACCTGCCCCTTTCTACTCCTTTGGAGCCAAAAAGCCTCTCAGGGAACCCAGCTGTGCCACTGAGAACAGGGTAGGGAAAAGACCCGGGAAGACGATGCCACCTTCATCCGCTTCGACTCGCTACGGGATTTGTAGCAGAACTCGATTAAGGCAACCAGCATGGCCAGTCCCAGCCCTCCAATCAGGATGTAGAACACGCCTGCCACATTGCTGAGGCTCAAAGCACTGGTCTTGTCCTAAGAGAAGGAGGTGGGAAAGGAGGGGAGGGGAGAGAGGGAAGTGAGTCAAGAGGCTCGAGACCATCRAGGCAGCAGCAAATTAACACACATACACGCAACCCCACACCCTCCGCAGCGTTCCTAGAGGGCAATTGCTTGTATCCATTGGCTGCATGTTCACAACATTCCCCGGGGCAGAGGGGAATGCATGCGTGTTTGTGTATATTTAAATCATCTGTGATCGTGTTGAACTTTTAATTACATCACCTCCCTCTTTAATGTCTTTTCTGGGACAGGAGATACCACAAAAACTCARGCTAGATCCGGTAAGATCTGAACCCTTGAGCTTAACTAATTCTTTCAGGAGACCCTTCCCTTTAGCTCTGTGTCTGCCTCATCTCCGCTGTTGCTTGGCAACACGTCAGCCTCCATCATTGTGCATGTCTCTGAGTGTTTTGCTGGGAGTTGGTATTTAAGTGAACTTTCCCCTAGATGTGCATTTGATTTCAATTTAATAAGACAGCTCTCAAACACGTAATAAAGGCAGAAGGATGCAAACCTTTAATGACTGCTCTCAGTCCCAATTTAAGGGGAAAACCTGGGAGGGGGGCTTATATTGGCAGAAAGGCATTGCACTAGAGTAATGGCTCSATTTAATYCTAATAATTATGCTTAATCGGTGTCATTTACTTTTTYTATTGGAGGGGCTTGCTAAGATTGCYATAGGTAGACCTGGATGGCTGAATTTAGAAATTTCAGTCGCCTGTAGTAAATGGGGCTCTGCTGGTTTCTGGGCTGCCGAGCCACACAGGAGGGTGCTGAATTCCCAGAAGCCTGGGGAAGAATACTGATGTTCAGCAGGAGGGAGCTGAACCCTGCGTGTGAAGCCCGTGAATAGAACTGCTGTGGGAGATTGTCCCGATGTCCTGTCATCCTGTGAGCTTTAGAAGTGAGAGGAGTGGAGGAGAACCCTGTTTCAGTTAGTGAGAACACTGGCCCAAACTGCTGTTCACGGTGGAAGGTAGCGTCGGAGGAAGAGAGGCCACCATTCCACTCAATGCTTGACAGAGGCAAAGAACTCCTTTTAAGTCTTGGAAGAATGTTCCTCTCCAGTTGTTATGGCAGCTCCTAATGCCTTCTTTTATGTTGTTTTCTCATGTGAGAATGTTTCATTAAATCGAAATGAAAGACGTCTTTCAGCTTGCACTGGTACATGACATTGGTGGCTGATTGGTGCCACAGGATGCGTGGCCTTTACCCTTCTGTGTGTTGCTTTCCAGGTAGGGATCCAGATGAGCAAATGAATGATAGAGTGTGTGGTCCTAGTTGCCGTTCTGATATCCACCCAGGAGGATCTGGGCATCCAGAAAGGGATTTCTTGTCTCCAAGCCTTTGCCCTTCTTCTACTTGATGCAGTATACAGGGTTCTTGGTGGTTGAGCGTGGGAACTGCAGATGGTTTGCCCACCTACCCTGGAGACAGCCCCAGCCAGCAAAGCCATGGAATTATCTACARCAACCCCAGAGAGGCTTCTTGTGTGGCTATGACAGATGGTTCTTGAATAGAGGTGACTTTTGGCAATGCTTAGCCTGGCTCTCTAGGCAGTAGAAAGGATTATTCAAGGAAACAAACTTTTTCCTATCTGGGATAATGGCCTGAGAARAGAAATGTGAAAAAYGGGTTCAACATGTGGTTCAGGAACTGGTAGAACATGGAAATTCCCACTTGTGTGACTCTCAGAATGCTCAGTGTATATCTCTGCTTGTTTCTCAGAAGGTGTGTAGTTTATAGAATTATTTAAGAGAAATTCCTCTTTCTGCACAGGACCAAGGTTGGGCAGGGTGGGGAGACATCTTAAAGCATCCCCAAGTAGCAGGGACTAGGTRAGAGGGATGCTCAGAGAGAGTTAATGGGGAAGCACTGGAAAAGAAGGCTGGARGTTGCCRACTTCACAAGCTCATTCATCTCTCAAAAGCTGATGTACAGTTTTCCATGTCTGTAACTTAGGCTAGTWTATTCTTCATAGTCTCCCCAAGTTTGACTTGGTTGGAGGGGTAGGAACAGTGGGCTCCAACTTTTGTTACTATGAAGATTGCAGTGTGGCTGTATCTGACTCCCTGGCCACYACTTAGGGTGTATCTGTGAGACAGGTAGGGTTAGATCTTTGTGTGGAAGTGAGGGAAGAGTTGTGTTCTATATAACTATAGAAAGAAGAGGGCCCAGTCACTGGGTGTCTGGCTGTTTCTGGAGTGGAGAGCTTTCATCCTTATTCCCTTACTTTGTCTTCTTTCTTTTCTGGAGTTAGGGAGTGAACCCCAGGCTGCCCCCCTCTCTCTTTCTCTCTCTGATTTTCTAGACAGAGTTTCTCTGAACAACCCTGGTTGTCATGGAACGTGCTGTGTAGACCAGGCTAGCTTTAAACTCATTTAAACTTCTGCCTCCTGAGCACTGGAATTAAAGGTGTGAGTTAATACCTGACTACCCTTTGTTTGCTTGAGACAGGATTTCTCTATATAGCCTAGGCTGGTCTCCACCTTCTGATCTTCTGTCTCGGTYTTGGAAGTTCTGGGATTATATGTGTGTGTCACCAATCAGCTCATATACCTATGGCCTAGAGAGATGGCTGCATGTTTGAAGACAGCTTGATGGTTTACTTCCCAACTATCTATCCCTTTTGGTGGACAAGTGTCATGGGCCCTGGCATGACCATGTGATGAGAAGCTTGTGTCGGTGTGGTTTTAGTTTAGTTAAATTTATATTCAGACAAGGTTTGTGATTTCTTCATGTGTGCCATTAGCTTTATGTATGGATGAAACTACAGATTTCACCCTCTTTCTCTCTCTTTTGGCAGTGCTGGGCATTGAACCCATGACCTTAGTTATGTTAGGCTAGTGCTCTACTGGTAAGCTCTAGCTCTAGCTTATCATCATTAGCTTTTGGGATAGCATCAGATTTAGATCTTTCTAAGGTGGCTTGGGATTTTCTGGTCTGTGGCCATCATTGACCTTCTTTGACAACAATTGTTGGGATAGAAATGGGCTATCCTAGGGCAGAAATAAAAATCCTTTTATTTGGAGACTGGTACTTTGAATCTTCCTCTGAGCCATTTTTGCACATAAAGGAACTTGCTTGCACACTTGAGTAAATAGCAGTGTCTCCATACATGGCAAACTACAGGGTTCCAGCTCTGATGGGGGAAGGAAGAGATGGGTTTGGGGTCTTCCAAGTGTTCCCTGAAACATCCCATTCTTTTTCCATTCACAGCAGATGCACTCTCCTAGAGCTAGGCAGCTTGCTGGTAGGAGGGGAAAAGTCACAACTTGTCTCCCGCCAGGAACAGACAGGGTGACAKTGCGGAAGAGAGTGATGGGTGAAAAGAGAAAAGAAAAACCGAAAACTYGAAACTCTAATCTTGCAGAATTATTGGGTTGGTTACTATGGTGACGACCCCAGCTCCACAATCTGTTCTCCTGAACCTGTTGTCTTCAATTTGCTGCTTCCCTTCTGTTGGAGAGAGAATTCCCCACCCTCCTGTATGTCTCCTTGCTCTTCCCACGTATTGAGGAACTGTCCCAGATTCCTTGTTTTTGAGCCAACATCGATTCCAAGAATGCTCAAGACCTTCCAAGATTTGGCCTTCATGAGGAAGATTGGTCATAGGCTTAGCTTTCTTTCTGGCTTAGGTGGATAGTTCTAGAAGTCATTGCCTTTGGCCCTGAGAGCAGTGTCTCCACTGAGACTAGTGCTGCCGATCACCTGAGAGCTGATAGGTCTGGACCAGTGTC
>BDUI01006001.1:52855-66380 GCA_002335545.1 Apodemus speciosus
AGGGCCACGCCCAAGACCACAGGATAACAATCAACTAATTACAATTGGGGAAGCAACGATTCTGGGACTGGCAAGATAGCTCCGTAGATAAAGAAGCCTTGAACCTCGGTGAATGCTGAATGCCTTGGTGAAAGGAGAGACCTGACTCCTGAAAGTTATCCTCTTGTCTCCACGGGTGCACCGTGGCACGCTTGGGTCCACACCCATACATACAATAACAATAAATACATATTTTTAAACCAGGCAGTGGTGGTGCACAGCTTTAATTCCAGCACTTGGAAAGCAGAGGCAGGCAAATAACTTGAGTTCGAAGCCAGCCTGATCTGCAGAGTAAGTTACAGGACAGCCAGGGCTACATAGAGAAACCCTGTCTCAAAAAAATAAAAAAATCACTAAATAAATTAATAAATAAAACTGCAAATATCTGGACACACAGGTACATGCCCAGAATCTCAGCAGACAGGAGAATAAAGCAGAGGTATTAAATTTAAACCCAGGCTCTACTACTGCAAAAGCCTTTCTCAAAAAAAAAAAAAAAAAAAAAAAATCAAGGTGGGGGTTAGGAAAACGGCTCACACAGCTAGAGTCCAATCTAAGTTTAATTGGTAGAACGATAGTTTTTAAAAAGCTTGGGGATGGTCAAATGCTGTGCATATCTGATGACCGGAGTTCAAATTCCAGAACCTAGAATAGTCTAGAAAAAGAATAGATTCCAAAGTTGTCTTCTGACCTCCACACAAGCACCATAGCACTTGCATACAGGGGTATAAACACACACACACACACACACACACACACACACACACACAAGCACACACACACACACACACACACACACACACACTCACACACACTAAACATTAAAAAAAAAGCCAAGGATGGTGCACAGGTTTGTAATCCCAGTGCTGAGAACGGGAGAAAGGCAAACCCCTGGGCTTAGCCAGCTCAGCCTAATTGGCAAGTTCCAAGCATGTGAGCAGCCCTGTCTTAAAAAAAAAAAAAGGCCCTGGCAGCGGTGGCACAGACATTTAATGCCAGCACTCACAAGGCAGAGGCAGGCAGATCTCTGAGGGGGTTCCAGGACACCCAGGGCTACACAGAGGACCCTGGTCTTGAACTACCAAAGAAAAGAAAGTCGGCAGACCAGAGGTTACAGCAGCAGGATTGTTGCAAGTTCAAACCAGCCTGGACTACAGAAAGAATTTTCAAGTGTCAGGCCAGCCTGGGCTACACACACTCTATCTCAAAAAAAAAAAAAAAAAAAAAGACTACATCTTTCAAAAATGAAGCTATGTAAGAAATGGGGAGAATCTGAGCGAAGACACAAGTACTAAGGACAAACCATAGCCAGAACTCGCACGCACTGCTGGGGGTAAAAACTGCAGCGAATTTCTCGCAGGTCTAACGCAGACTTACAAGCCCCAGCACCTCTGCTCTTACAGACACCAAGAAAAAGGAAGGCTGGTCGGAGAGAGAGAAACATTTTCACGGGTGTGTTTGGGTGTGATTGCCCAAATGTCCACCAACCTGAAAGCTTTAAGCACTTGCGAAATGGAAGAGGATCAAGAGTTCCAGGCCAGCCTGTGCTAACACACACACACACACACACACACACACACACACACACACACACACACGTAAATATAATATGCTGGAGAGAGATGGCTCGGTGGTTGCGCTTGCTTAGCTGTTCTTGCAGAAGAGGAGTTCCCTACCCAGCACCCACCTGGGTCACAGGGGTCAGTTCCCAACTTTTTGTAACTCCAGTTCCTGGGGAGCTGACACCTTTGGCCTCTGAAGGTACACACACACACACACACACACACACACACAAACTTAAAGAAAACGAACAAATTTAATGAATGAGTTAACATCCAAATTAAAGCTATTCCTTTATAACTGTATATGGTTGTTTATTTCAAATTCTATTTCTAATGGAAATGATGGCAGAGTCAAGCCACTTCAGCTCCCGGTTTGGAGAGTTTTCTTATCTTTACAGATGCTTCTCCTGGGCCAGATTGCATCATTCATTCGGGCTGTTTGTCGTAGAGTATGGGAAAAAAGTGAAGCTATCTAAAATATGAACCAGCCTTGGAGTCCCGGGACATAATCTACCTAACCAATAAAGAATCGGAGAGGAGACAGCCATGGCAGAGCGAGTACCGGGGCATCAGAAAGCTGGACACAGGGCAGACTGGTGCGAGCGGGGAACTCACCGCGGTTCCTGGGCCAGGCTGGTGTTCTCGGTTCCGGTACCTGCAACTTTCCGGTAGCAGCGGGGTCTGGAACTGCTGCAACGTGCGAGCGCTGCGCCCTGCGTAAGGGGACCCGTAAGGCAGGTCACAGCCCTCACTCAAGGTTGGTCTGGGATCTGCAGATGCCTCCGGCGACTCCAGAGCAGTTTGGCATGTGCACTTCCAACTGGAGAAGCCAGATCTCAGCTCTGCAAAACCGGGTTGGAGGGCCGCCTTGGTTCAGCCCCCAGGGGCGGGGCTTCCCGATCCCGCCCCCAACCTCTTGCAAGGGGCTCGGCGCCTACAGAGCTACTTACTGTTTGATCCGTGATCCCTAGTTTGTTGAGTTGGCTCGGAAGAGCTCCCGAACTTTCAGAAGCTGCGTCCCAATGCCGGATCCCTGCACTAGAGAGAAGCGAGAGACCTCTGTACTGATTTTGCAATGCAAGAAGCTCCTTGTGAGCCCTTTCTGAAACCCACATTTTCTACGCTACCCCTGCAGGAATGCAGGTGCCAAAAGAATTACAAAATCTACATAGACTCTCTGGCAAAGTAACTCAATTGGCAGAGTGCGTAGCGTACAAAAATTGGCTTCTGCCAGGGCAGTGGTGGCCTCCGCCTTTAATCCCAACACTCAGAGGCAAAGACAGGTGGTCGAGGCTAGTCTGGTCTACAGAGTTCCAGGCTGAAGTCACAGAGCTTGTACTGCTCTTACAGAGAGGATCCAGGTTTGGGTCCCAGCATCAGCTCAGTGAGATCCAATGCTTGTTGGCCTCTGGGGGCATCGGTACATATGCGGGGACATGCATACACATGTAAATAAAAATCATTCGTTTTAACGTGTGTGTGTTGGGGGGGGGGAGGGTGGAGACAGGGTTTCTCTGTGTAGCCCTGCTATCCTGGAACGTGCTCTGTAGACCAGGCTGGCCTCAGACTCAGACTGGCCTGCCTCTGCCTTAACGTGTTGATTTATATGTATGTGTGCTCTGTCCACCTAGAAGTCTGCCACTTCCTGCATGTCTGGCACCTGGGGAGGCCAGAAAGGGGGTGTCTGAGCCTCTGGAGGCGGAGTTACAGGAGGTCGTGAGCTGCCATGTGGGTGCTGGGACCCACACCCAGGTCCTCTGCAAGGGCAGCCAGCGCTCTTACCCACGGAGACATCTTTCCAGCCCCTATCTTTTTGTTTGTTTAATCTTTGTGGTTGATTGTTCCCTCGTGTGTTTACTTGTGTGGGGAGCATGCTCGTTTTCCTGTGTGTGTGTGTATGTGTGTGTCAGGTGTCCTCCTCAATTGCTTTCTACCTTATTCATAAGGCAGGACCCCTTTATTGAACTCAGAGTCCGACATGCTCCCTAGCCCGCTTCTGCAGACAGGCCCCCATTCCCACCCTACACGTGGGGTCCACCAATCCAAACTTCCAATCTTGGGCTCGAATGGTAAGTACTCTAACCACTGAGCCATCTTCTCAGTCCCTGTGTCTGTTTGTTTTATCTATCCGTTTGGTTGGTTTTGGGAGTGGGGTCAAGTTGTTGACAGACAAAGACAGAAGGGGGAGGGAAGAAGAGAGGGAGGAAGAGGGAAAGGGAGAGAGAGTGCACTCGTGCTTGGAATTATGAACCTAGGGCTTTACGCATACTCATCAAATGTTCTACCAGTGAGCATTTCAGCCCTAGCCTCATAATTACTTTATAATTTATAAATGAGTCTACACTGCCCAAGCCTTCACCTCCCTCTGCAGCCTTGTCAGTCCCTGAACGGTCGATCCTCCTGTCTCAGCCTCCTAAGCAGCTGGAATGACAGGCCTGAATCACCAGGTCTAGCATTCACCTATTTTGTTCTGTCCTACCTGTCCCCTTCCAGATGTCACTTGTCCAGCCGTTAGTTTAGCATACCTACAGTAACAAGTGTGGTTCCCAAATATTTACACTGCAGGAAACTGGCCCCCATTAGGAAATGAAGTCCTCCCTGAGGTCACCTGAGCCTCCTATGCTGACCATCTGTTTCACCAAGCAGAGGGGCCATGGCTAAAGGCAGGCTTCTAGCCATGACAACCACGCTCTGAGCCAGAGCCACTCTCACACTACACGCTCCAGGCCAGTGGCACACATGTTTAATGCTAGCATTTCGGGGGAGGCAGAGGCAAGTGGATTTCTGTGAGCTCCAGGCCAGGCCACAGTTATGTAGTGAGACTTCGTCTCAAAACAAACAAGTTATACAATTCAATCCAGTAAGAAAGGTTCCCATAGTGTTTGATCAGAAGTGATTTTGAAGCTCGCTCTTCCCAGAATTCACTGCCTCACAAATGGCTGTAAAAGTGGGGCCAATACATTCTCCTGCGTCCGCTGGAGATGGAATTCCTTACATCACATTTATTTAATTACTGAGGGGTGGGGCTCCACAGTGAGCCCGCAGCCGCCACAGGACAACTTTATGGAGTCAATCTTCTCCTTCCTCCATGGGTGTCCTGGGAAGTCACACTAGTGTCGTGAGGCTTGGTGGCAGATGCTTTTACCATCGAGGCCATCTAGCCATTCTTCCAGGTGGCTTTGATGAGGGGAGGCGCTTGCCTAGATTCACCCCCAAACCAGATGAAAACAGAGGCAAACTAAGAGTCTTGAAGAAGTGCTTTTGCCCTCTTGCTCCTCTCTTGCTCTTTCTCTGCTTCCCTTCCCCCCTTTCTCCCCATCCCCCCCCACACACACGTCGGTCTCTACTGTCTGTCTGTCTGTCTGTCTGTCTCTCTCTCTCTCTCTCTCGCTCTGTCTTTCTCTGCCTCTACTACCCTCTCAACTCCACTCCCCATGTCCTCTATAGAGTTTATAGAATAGAATAAACTCTATTCTATACTTTAAAGAAAAAAAAGTTTTGAAATAACATTCGGAGGCAACTTTAAAAGAAGTACACTAAAGGAAGATATGGAGCACTTAACATAAGCACTTTGTGGTCTAGACAGCAATAGGAATTTTTATTTCAAAAGGAAAACCTTGCCGACTACAAATATGAATGATTACATGAGTTCATCTGTGCTACTATTCCTGCTTTACGTATTTATCAAATACATTCCAGATATTTAAATGAAATATATCAGCTGTTCTTGGGCCTATTGCCTCATCTCATGCCTGCACGACGTCTGGGCACAAGATGGCAGCGTGCAAGTCCAGGCGGAGCACATAACACACCGTTAAAAGATGCCATTTCCCAGCGCTCGGAAGCAGACAGGCAATCTGTATGAGTTCCAAGACAGACAGGACTACACAGTAGGATATAGTGAGATGATTTAAAACAACAAACATACATTAAAAAACACACACGTGAGTGTCATAGAAACAGCAGCAACAACAAATTAATGAATAAATGCTAAAACAGTGGTTCTCAACTTGTGGGTCTCCACCCCACAGGAGCTGTCGATCAGATATTTATATTGCGATCCCTAACAGTAGCAGAATTACAAATACAAAGCAGCAATGAAAACAATGTCATGGCTGGGGGTCAGCACGACACGAGGAACTGTCCTGAAGGGTCACAGCACTGGGAAGGCTGAGGAGCGCTGGACTAAAGAGTATGCAGCATGGGGAGAACCAGGATGTTTATAGGACTCCGCACAGGGTACTGACTGAGTACAAGGTACTGACTGAGTACGAGGAGCAATTTTATTTTTAGAGATTTTTTTTTTTWAAAAAAAATTATGTGTCCGCATGTGAGCATGCGCCCATGAGTGCAGGCCAGACAGAGGTGACAGAGTCCCCTGCAACAAGAGCTACAGAGGCTGTGAGCTGCCTGCTGTGGTGCTGGGAGCCTGGCCCACGTCCTCTGTGAGAGCAAAGGCGAGTGCGCTTAACCACTGAGCCATCTCTCCTCCAGCTCCACAGAGAAAGAAGTCACAGCTTTACAGTAACCTGGAGACTTTCAAATAAATGACCAAAGTTAACGATATGACCAATGGGATAAACTGGAATCACAGGACTCTCCTTAAACCACAAGGACACACCATCTCTGTAATATTTCTTGCCAAAAATAAATTTAACCATTAGAAAACATCAAATTACACAAAACTAAGTCTTTAAAATAACCTCTCCATACTCAGACCAAGTTCAAGCCGGGGAGAGTGGTGTAGATCGGTTCATCTCAGTACTCTAGAATCTGAGGTGAGAGGACTGCCAGTTTGAGGCCAGCCTGGGCTACATGGCAAGTTTCAGGTCATCTTGGGCTACGTAGTAAGCCTGACTCAAACAAAATCCGGTGTGGAAATGACTATACTCCTAGGACTCTGGAAACAGAGGCTGAAAAGTCAGCACAAGGTTGTCCTGAGCTACATACTAAGTTTGAGGCCAGCCTGGGCTACATGAAACCCCGTTAGTTTTTTAAAGATATAAATTAAAAAAAAGAAAAAAAAAGAACAGGGTTTGGGACTCTAGTTCAGTGGTAGGACGCGCACCTCTTTAGACTGAAAGACACGACACTAAACAAGATCCTAGGATGGGACTGGAGAGAYGGCTCAGTGATTAAGAGCACTGACTGCTCTTCCAGAAGTCCTGAGTTCAAATCCCAGCAACCACATGGTGGCTCCCAACCATCTGTAATGGAACCTGATGCCCTCTTCTGGTGTATCAAAGATAGCAACRATGTACTCATATACATAAAATAAATAAATATTTAAAAAAATAAAAGATCCTAGAACAGAAGCAACTTGTTAGAGGCATGACTAGGAAATCTAGGGCTATGTGATGATTAATTAGTTTTGTTTGGGTTTTGATTTCTTTTCTAATAATGTCTGACTGTTTTGCCTGAATGCATGTATGAACATCACATGTGTGCCTGGTGCCCTCAGAGGTCAGGAGAGAGACTCAGATCCCCTGGAGCCAGAGTTAAGGACGATTTTGAGTCACTATCTGGGTATTGAGAACCAACCTGGGTTTTCTGCAAGGGCAGCACATGCTTTGAACTGCTGAGCCATTTCTATGGCCCTCTTATGGTCTTTAAAGATTTTCAGATTAGTTTTAGTTATGTATTAGGGACAGTCTAGAAGCAGTCAGTGGCCACAGAGACAAGAGGGGCATCAGGGACTCTGTTCTGGGGGACCCCACACTCTTCTGACTTCCGAGGGCACCAGGCATGCCAGCGGCATACATACAGACAAACAGGTCAAACGCTCATAATCATAAAATAAATAATTTAATTTTTTTTAATGTTTTAATTTTTTGGAGACCAGGTTCTCTGTGTATCTCTGTGGATGTCCGGGAACTTGATTTGTAGACTGACCAAGTTGGCCTCAAAGTCAGAGATCTACCTGCCTCTGCTTCCTGAATGCTGGCATTAAAAGCACAGTGGCCAAACAAATCCTAGTACTTGAGTGAGGGCAGGAGGATCAGGACTTTAGGTCAGCTTCAACTAGTGAGCCACTTCTGTGGCTACAGAAGTCCCCAACTGGGGATGAGATGGCTCAGACAGTAAGAGTGCTTACTCCCAAGCGTGGTGGCCTGAATCTGATCCCACGGACACATATGGTAAAAGAAGAAAACCAACTTAAAATCTGTCCTCCAGCCAGGAGGTGGTGGCACATACCTTTAATCCCAACACTCTGGAGGCAGAGGCAAGTGGATTTTTCTGAGTTCAAAGCCAGCCTGGTCAACAAAGCAAGTTCCAGAACAGCCAGGGCTTCGCAGGAAAACCATGTCTCACACACACAAAAAGTAGCCCTCTGGGGGCTGGAGAGATGGTGAGATGGCTAAGAGCACTGACTGCTCTTCTGAAAGTCCTGAGTTCAAATCCCAGCAACATATGGTGGCTCACAACCATCCATAAGGAGATCTGATGCCCTCTTCTGGAATATCTGAAAACAGCTACAGTGTACTTACATATAAAAAAATAAATCTTAAGAAAGAAAGAAAGAAAGAAAGAAAGAAAGAAAGAAAGAAAGAAACAAGCCCTATCTTGGGGGAAAAAAAGAATTATAAAAAAAAGTAGTCCTCTGACCTCTCTAAATATACTCTGGCACAGATGCAAACACCTATACACAGTGTAATAAAACCTTTTTGAGACTCTGCCTCATATAACAGAACTCTTTAAAAAGACTGGAAGTAGGTGTTGTAGGGGTAGACCAAAGCATGTAACAATCACATATCTCCAATGTATCTTACAGACATTGCCTGTATGGCAAATGTCTCAGAGATTTTTAGTTGCAAAATATCAGAATCAATTTGGTCCAATGAGAACTTGGTGAGATAAATTATGATGCAGTCATTTAGTGAATTATGCCACTATTAAAAAACAACAACAACAACAACAAAAAGCCATGTGGTGGCACTCACCTTTAATCCCAGCCCTTGGAAGGGTGAGGCAGGCGGATTTCTGAGTTCGAGGCCAACATGGTCTACAGACCGATTTCCAGGCCAGCCAGGGCTACATAGAAAAACCCTGTCTCGAAAAACTAAAAGAGCCCCCCCCCCAAAAAAAAAACCAAACAAAAACAGTTTAGCCAGATGTGGTGCTGCTGTGATAGGCCCTGTTGAGAATGACAGTCACTGGGACATAGTTCAGAGGTTAAGCTCCCAGCTAAAAGGTATAAGCCAGGTGTGGCGGGACACTCCTGTGCTGTACTGCCTGCATTTAGGAGGTAGATGGGGCAGCTGCTCTTCCAGAGGTCTTCGACACCTAGCATGGCAGCTCCCAACTATAGCCTAAGGGATCTGATGCCCTCTTCTGGTGTGCAGTTATACATGCAGACAGAGCACCTATATACATTAGATAGATAAATAAATAAATAAATAAATAAATAGGAGGTAGGCAGAAGAAGGAGGGTCCAGGAGGCCAAGGCTAGCCTTGTCTGTATAGCGAGATCTTGTCTCAAAAACAAACTAAACCAAAAACAAACAAAAAACAGCTCCAATATATTTTTCATGAATATATTTCAAGGACTATAATATTTAAGTATCACCAGTGTCAACACTGAGTTTTCCTGGGCAGTCTTTAATTTTCCATCTCAATCCGACATCTACGTGTTCTGTTCTCTACTTTAGAAGCAGACGACGGACTCTGGAGTCTCCCTCTGCCTCATTTACCAGCAGCAATAATGAAACCGCATGCCCACCGAGTGGTAAGTACACACGAGTCTTCTGCAGGCCACGTATTATATGCACAGCTTTTGTGATTGTCAAATCGACAGACCTACTTAAAATCATGATACGACCATACTTACCGCCACCAGAAGAGCAGAGGATTGGGAATAACTAACTGTCAGCCACATGTCCGGCTGGTTCTCTTTCCTTTTTAAATTTCCTGTGTTCAGGACCTTTGCACCTGCTAACCCCACCCTCAACCACTGAGCTACATACTCAGTTCTGTTTTCTTTAGACAGGGACTCGCTATATAGCCATGGCTGGCCTGGAACTTGCTGTGCAGACCAGGCTGGCCTTGAACTCCAAGATCTGCCTGCCTCCTGTGTTCTGGGATTAAAGGCATGTGCGACTATGCCTGACTCTGTATCATTCCTGGAATGAGGATCACACAGATGTTGAGGGGAATGAGAATTTCTTATTCCTATCAAAATGGCAAAGCCTTCATTCAGTAGAGCTCAATGGCGTTACGAGCTGTCATCTGTGTGGAGTGATTCATATTCAAATACATGTTTAAAAATTCAGTATAGATACCTAAGTGCTCAACATACAGGCAGGGGAAACATTTATACACTTAATATTCTTCTTTTTTAAAAAAAATGTTTAAAGGAATGTTTTCAAAGACTGGGCACCACTATCCAGTCATGGTTTTTAGCAGGTTTAGTAGCTCATACCACTTTGGAAGTTGAAGCAGGAGGATTGCTACGAGTTAGATACCAGTTCGGGCTAGACAGTGAGCTGTGCAGCTGGGACACAGAGTAAAACAAGGGTTCATATTTGTTTCTTTTTATTTGTTTTGTTTTGTTTTGATTTGATTTCTCAAGCCAGGGTTTCTCTGTATAGCTCTGGCTGTCCTAGAACTCACTCTGTAGAGCAGGCTGGCCTCGAACTTAGAAATCCGCCGGCGGAATAAACACGCTGCGTCTTCCAACCTGCCTCAATGACCTGGGCCCTGAGAGCAGGCTGATTCTTGAGTCTCCTCAACGCCCATTGCACCCCTCCTAAAGCCATCTAGTACTTTCTACCTAGCGTTCTCCTCCCGTCAACCCCCGGGGTCTTAAAACGACCAGGGTTCAGGGGAAGGGTCCATTTTCTGTGTTCCCACATCTACGGATTAAAACAAGCAAGAAAAATGAACCTGGGAAACCTCGCGAGAGTATGAGGGAAGCATCCCGGAGTCCAGTAGCTAGAGACACCCCGCAAATAGAGGCCGACGTCTCTGCTTCCTGTCACGCCCAGTCGAGTGCTGAGGCCGAAGCATYCCTCACACACGACCTGTAGGACTTTTCCTGCACAGCGGGCCGCGCAACCGCCACGCCGCAGTCCTTAAAGCGCGGAACCCCAACGCTGGGCGGCGACCACAACGGAACCTTAGGATTCGGAGTGCCGATTACCGGAGAACAAGTTTCTCGGATGCGCAATGACGTCGCAACTGGGCGTGATGGGCGGGGCCTAGAGAGATCAGCGTCGGGTTGAGCCAATCGGCGGGCAACAGGAGCGTCGCAATCCAATGGAGGTGCTCTGTGGGCACGCTGGGGGCGGGCCAGGTGCGTAAGACTTTTCGAGAAGACCCGCATAGAGCACGTTGTTCTCGGCCTCTCCCTGAGCTAGGCCAGCCATGGCGGCGGTGAAGACCCTAAATCCTAAGGCCGAGGTGGCCCGGGCACAGGCAGCGCTGGCGGTGAACATCAGCGCGGCACGGGGCCTGCAGGATGTTCTGAGGACCAACTTGGGGCCTAAGGGCACCATGAAGATGTAAGCCCGGGCTGGCGGGAGGGCGGGCCTGGCGGGTCGATGGCCGCAAACTCTAGTCGCTGCCTCCAGGCCCTCGCGCTGGCATTTTCTACAATGTCTGTGCTGCATCCCATCCAAACCATCCGGATTCGCGCCTTTCGGCGTTGCCACTTGCACCCATTTCCTTTTGAGGAAGAGGGTGGMGTGTGCAGCCCCCCAACAGCCCCGAGTTTACTAGGATGGAGGAGTAAAGTCCAAATTTCAGGAGATCTATTTTCGTTACCTTATTAGCTAACAAATTAATGAAGTTCACATCGACATAGCGCTTTTTTTTTTTTTTAAACTGTGCTCTTATTCACCGTCTTTCTCGCCCCTCGGATCCGTTTCTCAAATAAAACCTGCTTTGGCGTCATATATTTTATAGCCTCCTTTTGTCCCCTTTACACCTCTTTTTTGTGGGACTTATCCATTATGTATTCAGTTAAGAGAGGGTCTGACAGACAAGTTATGGTTTGTCTCGAGCTCCCAGCGATTCACTTTACAAAAAGACGGGGTGGGGGGGGGTATACACCACTGACCCTTGACTGCTTTGTGGAAATCTTGGGGTTTTTTTTTTTTTKTTTTGTTTTTTAATTGAAAAAGTCTCATCCTTGCTCATCAATTCCTGCCCATTTGACAGGCTTGTATCTGGTGCTGGAGACATCAAACTTACTAAAGATGGCAACGTCCTTCTTCACGAAATGGTAAGAGGCTGCCGTGCTGTTAAAAAAAAAAAAATCTTGGCCTCCTGTTCCATCTGAAGTGGGTAAAATTCTTCATCAGGTCATACCTTTCACGCAGAAATACAGGAAGTGCTTTAGCGGGTGAGGAACTCTCTGTGACACGGATTGTGTTTGGATCCTTGTTTTTTGGCCTGCTTTGTAGTCTGGGTTAAAAAGAAAATATAATTGTATAAAAGAAGATTATTAGCTCTACTTTAGCTAAACCTTRTTAGCACACAGCTTTAATCCCGGTATTCAGCCAGAGATCTCTTGAGTTCAAAACCAGGCACTGCTACATATGCATAGTGAGACCCTATCTCAGAAACAGGGCAGTGGGAGAGAAAAGCAAAATTAAACGCTCATCTTTTCATCCAACTGCCGGAGAAATGAAAATCTCCCCATGTTTGTTTAAGATGTGTCTCACTGTGTAGCCCTGACTGGCCTTAAACTCTCAATGATTACCTGCTTTCTGCCTTCTGAATGCTGGGGTTAAAGCTGTACATCTCACACAGGGTTATCTTATAGTCGTTATTTTGTCCCAGGGATCATATTAAATTGACCCGGCTACCCATTTCCTTCACCAGAACTTTCAGGTCCTATAGTTCAAATCCCAGTAAACATCCAGACAAAATGTAGCCATGCTGTGCAGTCTAAAGTGGAAGGTTTTAAAAGAAGCCTGTCTTGTGTTTTACCCTAGGTAGTGTTTACCGTCATTTAAATAGTTCTTTTTCTACCTGCAGCAAATTCAACACCCAACAGCTTCATTGATAGCCAAAGTGGCTACAGCCCAGGATGACATAACTGGCGATGGCACTACGTCCAATGTCCTGATCATCGGGGAGCTGCTCAAACAGGCGGACCTCTACATTTCTGAGGTACGCAGGATTCTCGTTTCTGTGCTATGTTGTTTGGTGGGCTATATTGGTGCACAGTGATGTGACGCTACCTGAGGGCACACAGTAGAATGGTCGGGCTGCTTAACTCTGGGAGCCTGTACCTGTCTGTAACCTGGTCTGAAATGAATGAAAAAGAACCTGTAAACTATATGTAAATAAATACATTTAATGGACTAGCCTCAAACTCACAAGAGATCTGCCTGTTACTGCTCCTGCACCTCTGATTTCAAAATAATATGAATTAGTTTCAGATTAGATAAGAGAAGAAGCAAGCTCAGGAGCAAATGTCAGGAGCCAGTCTTGTTTTCGTGGATTGCACAGTGAACACCCAAGTGTGCTTTGTAGTTCCCTTGGTCTTGACTCTGTGCTAGAGTAAAGTCTGTTCTTTTCCTCTGCATTGAAAGGAGTACTGTGTCCTTTTAAATGTATTCAGAAAATCAGCACACCATCTTAACTGTAGTAAGTATGAATGACTCAGGGCATCCTTTCAAACATGACTGGACTTAAGCGAAGTTTAGTGTTTAAGATGCGAGTGTTGGCAGGGGTCTCATCACTGTTTGGATTATAGGGTCTTCATCCCAGAATCATAACTGAAGGGTTTGAAGCTGCAAAAGAAAAGGCACTCCAAGTTTTGGAACAAGTCAAAGTAAGCAAAGAGATGGACAGAGAAACACTCATCGATGTGGCCAGGACATCTCTGCGGACTAAAGTTCATGCTGAACTTGCAGATGTCTTGACAGAGGTGTGTATTAAACATAGTTGGGCGAGTGTGGGGCAATGCACGGGGA
>BDUI01006003.1:52371-63045 GCA_002335545.1 Apodemus speciosus
GTCTATCTAAGGATCTCAGGGCATCGTGATAGGGAGGGCATGGTAGAGCAGAGATCACATCCCAGCAGCCAGGGAGCAGAGAGAATTCTCTCTGAGCAGATTTCAGCTTAAAGGAGTATTTCGTTGAAAACAAAGCCATGATTGATCATGAAAGGCACTGGCGTTGACACAGCTCCACAAGCCTGCAACCTAAGAACTATAACGAGTTCTCCTCTGACATGCCGTCCTTTCCAAACCCTAAYGACCCATTCACTCACTCCTACAGTGCAGTACAGAGATCGTGTGCATCTGCTTTGTTCAAGACGTTGATTTATGCACCGGAAGTTGAACGAAGACTAAAACAGATTCTCCCCTTTCAGTGAGAAGTCCCATAAATCAAAAGTGGACACATAAATTAAATGATCCCATAGATAGCTTTGTTTTGGGCTTTGGAAGGAGATGCATGCTAACGTGAATTTTTATAACAGAGAACAGACCTGGGAGAGAACACGATGTGGAATCAGGAAGCCACCTCCTCAGGGATTACAGACATGGCTAAAAGCCATTATAATCGAAGCACGCCTTTGCTTTTTAATTTTATTTTTTTTACTCATTCACTTTACATCCCATTCACTGCCCTCCCTCCMAGTCACCCTTCCCAGAACCCTTCTCCCATACCCTTCTGAGTGGATGGGGGGGGGATCCCTGGGTACCCAACTCACACCTTAGCAATTCAAGATTCTATGAGGCTAGGCACTTACTCTCCAACTGAGGCCAGACAAGRCAGCCCAGCMACTATTAACACATCCCAAATACAGGCATCAGCTTACAGGAYAGTCACTATTCCAGTTGTTTGGGACCCACATGAAGGCCAAGCTGCACATCTATTACATATGAGTGAGGAGGCCTATGTCTAGGCTTAATGGTTCAGACTCTGAGAGCCCCAAGGATTCAGGTTAGTTGACTGTTAGCCTTCCTGTGGAGTTCCTATCCTCTTCTTTAACTGATGTTCCATTTTACAACTCTGGGCTCTGTCAGAGCCCATGCTTCTGCAATTGCATTGTGGCTCCAATATCACTTACCTGTTATTGCTGCAACTCTTTAACTGTTTCCTGCTCACAAGGTCCCCTCTTAATTTTTTTAAACCCGTGGTGTGTGTGTGTGTGTGTGTGTGTGAGAGAGAGAGAGAGAGAGAGAGAGAGAGAGAGAGAGAGAGAGAGAGAGAGAGAGACTATGTGCATATATGTACCATGGTAAGCACATGGATGTCAGAGGGCAATCTTGGGAGTCAGTCTTTGTTCCCTACCTCATTTGAGACAACATTCTTTGGTTGTTCATTTCTGAATACCCCAGGCTAGCCATCCCATAAGTTTCTGGGGACTCACTTTCCTCTGCCTCACCTTTCTTTGTTCTTTTAGCTCTTTGCTTGTGGCTAGAATGGTTCTACAATGCACCAATCTGCCACTATACCTTTTTCTGCAGTCATCGGCGGGGATGGTGGGGAATAACAGGGCTCATTCTCAGATTWAGCTCAATATCCTTACCTTCATCTTGTGTGCTACCCATACTGTCAGGATTCTCCTGCAGCTCCTATCTGCCACTTCTCTTAGGTCTTTACATCCGTGGGACAGAAGGACTTCGACTTCCAAAAAGGGCATGGGAAAGATGGCTAGCTGACCACCCAGCTCTGTACTCCCCTCTGTATGAAAAGCAGCACAACCAGGGATTGCTTTTCAAGCTGATCCGGCTACACCCCACTCTCAGATCTAGCTGGGATGGTGTGTTGGTATTGGGCCGATGATGGGGTACAGAYAGACTCTCYGTAATACACACCACTTCCAARTCTGTCTCTTCCATCAGAATCTCTTCTGAATTGTCTCCCCAGTTTCTTGAATGTGTTGAGGTCAACACAAKGSACATTCTGAACCTGGTACTGTTCMATTAACCTGAAATTCTGAAAATTTTCACTTTCTTCCCTGGCCCCATCTATTCTCTGCCCCGCCATGATAAACTTCATGTAAGCAAGAGGAAGAAGAGAAACTGGTACCATCAAAACTACTCTGATTTTCTAGGCTCTCCTCTTCCAGCCACTTGTATTCCCTGCAGGTTATGTCTGATGTTTCTACCTCCCAGTCTACATCTTCCTTCTCCTTGAGCTTTTCCAATCAAGTGCAATGATTCCAACCTGAGCTCTGTAGTCAAATCTGTAGTCTGGGTGCAAAGCCCAGTGCCTTGAACAACTGCTTAGCATCTCAGTTTCCTCATTTATATGAGGAATCAAAACATTGCAACTACCACTCAGAAGCTCCATATTTGTGCTAAATGAGCTGGCGCACTCAGTTCAGAAGCATCCTGGCAATGATAAGTGAGGGTCAACTTGCCTCACCCCATCCCCTCAATCCAGAAAATTCATATCTCATTAATTTTATGCATATATCCTGCTTCATAAGTATCTAGTTGTAGACCAAAATGCTCATCACTTAAAAAAAATATTCTAGAAGAGTTTGCTAAGAGGTTCTGTTACTGAATTAATTCCAGAGGAAAAATAACATCCCCAGAATTCTTATAACATTTAATCTGTTGATGCTGTTTTGGGGAGCTCTTGATCATGCCAGCCAATGCTTTTCTAAGACATTTTGATCTGCATCAAAATGTATACGATGTAAATGAGATCCAGTCTCATGAACTCTGTGCCTGTCCTTCTATCACCCCTCCTCCTCTCCAGCATCCTTAATCTTATCCTTTAGGGACCTAAATAGCAGCAACATGCAAATAGTTACCGAGTTGGAAGGAGGCAAAGCCATCATGATCCTTTGCCAGTCACCAGCTGTGCACTGGATGCTCTGCAACATTTGTTTATTTCCTATTAAGTTCTCTCTGCTGCACTCTGTAGCAGCATGGGAAAGAGACTATGAACTCTCAGTTTAAAATCCCTCTGTTATTTCTTCTTTTATCTTCCCGACCATCTATAAATTTAGAGTAAGACTACTATCTGTCTTAGCAATTACTGCTGAGCCTAGATCATCACATGTCATATTATCAACACCAACAAATGTTTAGCTCTTATAATCATCTGGACTAAGAGTTTTGATGATGCTTCCAAAGCTATGAAAGTTCATTAGTCAGAGGGTTAGGTTGACCCCAAGTATCCAGGGCTGGGGACTTCCAAAGCAGTGTTCTTGACACTACCCCAACAGCAGTGGCTTCAGAAACACCTACATCTCTCCATTTTTTTTCTGCCTACCTCATTTGTGCCATAGAACAAGGGAGAGTTTTCTGTGGCRAGACACTTGGTCCCTAAAGGGCCTTCAATGATAGGAAACAGAACTGCTAAAAATTTAAAGAGAACAAAGTGGCCCTGCCATGTCCTTCATGAATAATTGACATCACCAGAATTAACTGCATCTTCACATCAGCAGAAAGGGCCAGGACTGGGGTTAAGACCTCCTCTAACAGCCAACCCTGGGAGACAAGCGTTTTGCTTTCCTAAAGGTCCAACATGCTCCTGAGATATGTGATGGAATGGGGTCCCTGCTCTCTGTCCTCAGAAGCATTTGATGACAACATTTAGTATAGATTCCTTATGCCACAGATGTGCTTTATATTAGATAGATATTAAATACATTAGGTATATAGATATTAAATGTGCTAGATAGATCTAAACAATTTGCTGGCTTAGGGRATATTTATATACTTTTCTAAGCTCTGTTCAGGTCTGGCAAAGCCTTCCTTGGACTGTATTCTAATTGCTTTTAACTCCTGCACATAAATCATGATTAGCTTGAAGAACTACCTCTGTCATAAATATTGTAAAGGTTGAGTTTGGCCTCAGAGGCAGGATCCATTCACTCAATATTAGCGGAATAAATATATCAGCTCTTTAGAGTAGACATACTCACGTAGATTGAGCTCCATAATTCYCATCCATTGTCTGTAAGACAGAAACTATTACAGTTCCATTTTAATAGAAGAAACTAAGGCATAGAAAGATGTCTTGGTTACTTGAGGTTACATTGTGCTATTAATGACAACTGGTTTGTGAACTCTCTGAGTAGGGGTTCAAGGTTTGAAAGGGTTTGGCTATATAGGTAAGTAGGCTGTGTCAACAGAAGCTTTGTTTCCACTTGGAGTGAGATGAGATGGATTCTCCTCGTTGTATCTTGTTTTGGGCACTCCTCTTCTAAATCTGGGTCTACCGAGGTGCCAATGAATCTTCAGGAGGAGAGAGGACTCAGCAGATGACTTGTCACAGAATCTGGCAAAGCCAGACTGGATCTTCCCTTGACTAGCAGTTCATCTGAAACTAAACTCCCAATTGCCACATCCACAAAAACAAAGATGGTWCCATTCCTTCATCCTGCATCTTGTCCCTTGAGCATGTAGCTTGATATATTTGGAAAAAGTATGAAGAAATCACAAGGAAAAAAAATCAAAAAGTTTAAAAGGTAAACAAAAGCTTTTGTAGTAGTAGAGTCTAGATTCTAAGCCAGATTTGGAGTTCATCCTACCTTTTCTAGTTTCCAAACAAGACAAGGGATGGAACAGACTGACTTCTTTGAACCCTGTTTTTCTATCTGTAAGAATGTGGCTATAGTGTTTGTCTCGTGGTTCTCATGTGTTGTTTTTATAAAGAGGATTTTGTGGGTAGATTATTATGCTCTCCAGCCAAGAAAAAATGGATATGCTTCCTGCCATTATTAATAATATTATTACCAACACAGTATCATCATTATCATCCAATTAGGAATACTCAGTGGTATTTTGGCATTCACAGCCAGAAGCAGATGAGTAATGAACAGCACATTCTGAGAGTTGCTAGCTTTTGACACCTGAGACAAGGGCGGATAAGGATAATCACACTGCCTCTCATTTATCTTTCCTGAAACTGTCTGTTTAGGGCACTGGGATGTCTTGGGTTGCTCAAATCATCTCACCTGTGTCTTTCCAAACATCCCTTTCCTTGAACACAGAAGAGATGATTAAACTTTAAGGAAAAGATAGCTTCAGAATTCTTGAACACCTGCCAAGATCTTCAACCAAATGGACTAGTCTTCTCTAGGCTTAGATGACACTGGGGACCCATCAACTTCCCCAGTGACACACCTAAAAGGTCACTCTTGCTTTTCAGAGTAGTATTGCCTTATTAAGAGAAAGAATTGGCTCAGATAGGAATAAATGAGGTATATAGAAYTTATACCTTTTTCATATTTGAGGGATGTAGTCTAAGCWYCTAGGCTSTTAGTCCCCAGTCCTAGGTAGCATGAGTCTTAGGGTGACCTCTGATTATCCTGGCCACTTTCTTCTCAGCTCACTCATTTCACAGGGTAAATTCAAGTTGCCCTTTCCTGACATATCCTCCTTGCTCAAGATATAGTGGTGCCCCTAAATTATATACCAGAACAGGGAAACGAAAGCAGAGGTCCCCCTTTCCCTCACAACCCAGAGTTCTACCTACCCTACACTCAGACATAACTCCTTAACTGTCCCCCACACATTTCATGTTATTTCTTCCCATTGTGACTTCTTTTTTCACCCCACCCCTACTCTTTTTGTTTCTTTCTCTTCCTTGTCATTTCTATTTCTGCCAAATGCCTTTTCCTCTCTGCATCTTTCTGCCTTTCTTTCCCTCTATCTTTTGTTTCTTTCTTCATTTTTTCTTTCCCACCTCCTTTATCCTTTGTCTAGCTCTATCTTTCTCTTGTTTCTTCCATCTTTTCACCTCTCCTCTCCTTAACATCTGTGAGGTATGAACATTAGAAATAACCGTGCTGGTCTTTGGATATTTTATGTCAATCAGTCTGAGAATTAAAATGCATGACACAGGTTTTTTACTCTTCATCACTGGCCACAGTGATAGGAACTGGGAGGGGAGGGGTAAAGAATTCTGAAGCTAAGAAATACYACATATGATTCTAGGACATCACACGTGACTGCTTATGAACTGATGTCTAGGATGGAGAGTATATAGGGGAGGAAAAGAATAAAAGGGACATAACTAGAGTATTGTAAGAATGGCCACAAACACACAACCTGGACATGTTGTAGGAACTTGAAATGAGGAGGAGAATAGAGAATAACAATAAAAATGGGCTGGCATTTGAGTTCCTAGAAGCCAAGTTGAGAGTGGTAACCTTACTCTAGATATAATCTTACATTCATAGGTTTTACTCTGAACCTATATAGAATCCTTAGAAGATTTTGAGTAGTTGTGCTTTTTGACATTTTTATAAGATTTTATATGAGGTATGGTTGGAGGAAAGATGAGAGTGAATATGAATRTTAGATCTGACCAGTGTGAGAACCAAGTGATTTTGAAATGGCATGCGTTCCAGAGTACCCTTTCCGAGAGAGAAAAGACTGTGTGTCCTGGCATTTGCTTCTTTGTGGGCTCTTCCTTCTTCCACCCCTACAGCACCCTAACACTGGACAGGAGAGACAAAAGGAAAAAGGATAAAGGGGGCGATGTTATCCTTAGACTACTTCCTGCTGATTATGGGTGCTGAGTTCCTTGAGGTAAATTTGATCTTGGCTGTCAGGATATCTAATTTCTTTCTCCTTGTTTATTTGTACATGATGATATTACAAACCATAACCAACAGCAAACAACCCACAACGAATAACCCACCCTGCCTCTCAGGGTCCTAGCATTTATATACCCTCTGAAAAGTTCCCAGAATTCCAAATGTCACACAATCACAGAAACTACCTGCAGCTGGCAAAAGCATGCCCCTGCTAGAGCACAAGGTAAATTATACTCGTTGCTGTGGACAGTCTGAAGCAGCCCCATGTCCTACACCTGGTACTAAAATGAAAACAGTCTTCTAATACTAACTTTTTTTGTTTTTTGTTTTTATTTTTAAGAGAAACCAAAATGCTAAAATTATCACTACAACTGTGTTCACAAATTTGGGCGTCCAGGACTACATCCTTGCTATCACTGATAAGTGGATATTAATTAGCCCAGAAGCTCTGAATATTCAAGGCACAATTAGCAAATCAAAAGATTCCCAAGAAGAAGGAAGGAGAGGACCCTGGTCCCGAAAATATTGAATTCAGTATTGTAGGAAAGTACCAGAACAGAGAAATGGTGGTGGGGGGTGATTGGGGAATGGGCGGAGGGAAGAGGACTTATGGGACATATGGAGAGGGGAGAACTGGGAAAGGGGAAAGCCTTCGGAATGTAAACAAAGAATATAGAAAATAAAATAAAATAAAGAGAAACCAAAATGCTAAAATTGTCACTACAACTGTGTTCACAAATTTGGGCATCCAGGACTACATCCTGTTGTTGTCATCATTGTGTTACTCTTGACAAGTCCCTTTTTATCTTGGACCACAGATCTCTTCTTTAACTTGAGTTCTATCTAGCATGTCTTCTGTAAGGTGTGGCAGATCAGATGTTCTTCTATAAGATGAAGTAGAAAAGATGCTGTCTGTGCCTGTAAACTGAGGTAGACCAGATGCTGCTTTTGTTAGGTGAAATAAAGCATATACTCTTTCTGTGTGGTGAGGTAGACCAGAACTGCTCCTGTCAGGTAGGCCAAATGTTGCTTCTGTGTGTTAAGTTAGATGCTTCTTCTATAAGATGAGACAGTCAAGATGTTTCTGTAAGTTATGGCAGACAAGATACTTCTTCCATGAGGTAGATTTAATACTTAATGAAAAGTGAGGTATACCAGATGATTTCTATAGTCCTTGTTGTCTTCATTAGTGGTCTGTGTGTTCTTTGGGAAGCTATCTTTAGCCCCTGTGTGAAAATTCCTTTATCTATTAATCTCTTTACCGCCACCCCTTTTACCATTACTATGACCCCGTTCTCTAAATTCTTAGAATTAGAAAGCTAATTAACAATCAGTATTAAGCATTCAATCCCTAGAGACTTTTTGAACTAGAATACTGGTTTTTGTGGCTTATTTAGCTGTCCATTACTTTTCCATGTATAATATAGTCACTGTTTTTTCACTCAAAATATTGTGAAATTTTAATGACCCATTTGGTRMAAAATGTTTGAAGACCTAGCATACTGTACATAAACATAAATTGCCTAATAAAACTGCAATTAGTGCTAGGATGTAAAACCCAGGACATTCTTTGGGATCAAGGTACTCACTGCCTCTAGCTGTCAAGAGAGTTGGCTRCTGCTGACTGCAGCCTTCTCTGGGAATAACCTTGAAAGAAATGGAGCTATATTGTGAAAGATTTTCTGCTCTTTGTTACCAAGGGCAACTTACATTGACTCACCAGTCCTCTTGCCTCAGGAGGAAGAAGGGATAGTTAGCACAGTTTCAGAGGTCCTCTGGTGGGTGGCTAGAGCATCTCTCAAGCTTACCACAGCTTAGCTTCTCCCTCTGCCAAGTTCTGGCTTGCGCTCACCCCTTCACACATAGTCCTCATTTCTCCTCTCACAGCCCTTTCCCAGAAACATAGACTACAAAAATTATGATGATACTCTATTAGACACCATATGTGTGCCCCATACAAACTACCTGGCCTATTGATACTTCTTAATCATGGACCTCATTTCAGTCTTACTACATGTCCCTAAATGAGATCTCTGGTTTAGAATATTCAGACAGTCCACAAATAAATAAAGGAATGGAAATGGATTGGATAAGTGTGTGTATACCACGAAGCTGATTAAACCCAAGCCATTTTGGTCTTCTCCAATGTATTAATTTAACAGCTTGATGAACCTGTTGGTCAACTTTCTGATAGAGAAGGCATCCCCACACAACTGCCAAACTCCAACATTCACAAGAGAKAAAAAGCAGTAGGAATTTGYTTCTCTACTGCCCAAAGACTGCAAGCAGTGGGTGTAAAGATCTACTATGAGAAATGAGCCAACGAGGTTGGAACACAAATGGGCAACCCTGCTGATGCTGGAATTCTGTATAAGTATCTCTCGGTGCTTCTGAGAAACTTGTTACTACTGCATACAGGGCCATTTGATTGGACAGTTAAGTTTTATATTCACATAGTATAAGGTTTGAAGTTGGAGTTATTGTGCACCCAATTTAACCTGACAGGGGGAAAAAAGTAAAACAAGCATGCCTATATAATTTCTGCCTCTTTAAATCCACACTGAAAAGTCTAACAAGACTTCTTTCAGTACTGCAGTCAAAAATAGCTAAAAGAATATTGTGCACCAGGCCCTTCTCTACCTACTTAGTATGTATTACCTGGGTTTTCTCATTTTACAAATGAGTAAGCTGATATTTAGAGAACTCGAGAAAGGCTATAAATCAGCAAATAGTAGAGCCAGAAATTGAACCTTCATATGCTAAGTATATAACCACGGTCCCTTGTTACCACATGAGTAAATATATTCATTACTAAATGACATAGTTTTATAACTGTGATTGGTCTCTGGTATTTTCTTCTTCTAGGCAAAACTAAACATATGCTCTAAGATAAAGTGTATAGATGTGAGTGGAGTTAGTGGTGCACAATGGTACTCCACCAAGCCGTCACCCTGCCCCCTAGATACCCTAATTTCATGAGTTGAGACAGATGTTTAGACCAGGAGAGGAAAACAAGGCTTCTTGCATAACTAGGAGAGCCTGAGAGCTGTCCTCTGGAGATAGCCAGCCTGAGTTCACCCCAGGTTTGAAGAATTGTAGTGAAAAGGGAGCCCCTCCTCATATAAGGGCAAATCTAAATTTCACTTTATTTCAAATACGTAGTGGCACCCAAGCCAGGACCCAGCAAGGGAAGCTACCTAGGGTTTTTCAAAATCAGGCTACTTTGTATTATACAAGGATAATCTAAAATATTGTCTGAGGCTGAATGAACCAGAGTCCATTGGAATACATTTACACAGATGGATGCTTGTAGTGGAACACATCCCATACAAGGCCTTGTAGAGACAGAGATTGGAAGATACAGGCCTTGTACTGAGACGGATCCTGGATCTGTGGAGGACACCAATGAGCAAGTAAACATGTGGACATAGTGTTTGGCTGCAGGGTTAGAGCCAGTGGACATATTCAGWGGAAAATTATTAACTTCTTGGAATGGAGAGGGATAACATGYCAGGCATTCTTAAGGATAAGTAAGTGTTTTCAAGTAACCACCAATGGCACAGAAGTCCAAGACCACATAGTCCTTTGGGAGAGCAGTAAACATTGGATATGGCCAAGGCTGAAAGGTGGGTCCTGACAGATGAGAAAGCTGGCTGATGATACATCACGACCCCGCCCATCTCCTATAATGTAGACCGTCCACACTCCCAGATCCGCTTATTATGTTTTACTGAAAAAAGTCTTTAATATCAAACTGATAGATAAATGGGTGTCAAAATGATACCAGTAGCACTTTTCCCAACATTACTAGGTGGATGAGTTACTTTACTYACTGCTGTGACCAAATGACAGGAGACAACTTAAGGGAGGAAGGGCTTGTTTTAGCTCATGGTTTGAGGGGAGAGTTTGTCATCATGAAGAAGTCATAGGCAAAAGTATCTTTGTGGTGTGGAGCATGAGGCAGCTTGCTCATATCTCACTGAACAGAGATGGAGGTCATAATTCCCCCCTCCCATGACRTAGTTTCTCCCACTAAGATATACTTTCTGAAGTCACTACAACCTCCCAAAATGGCATTACCAGCTAATGACCAAGTGTTCAAACACATGAGTTTAGGGGGACAATTTCATAGCTAAAACATAACCCTAGGTAAATTGGTGACAGCGCCCACGCT
>BDUI01006004.1:40750-62434 GCA_002335545.1 Apodemus speciosus
ACTTGGAGATTCAGCGCCATGAGGCAGTGAGTTAGTCTAATGAGCCTGAATCAAATGGGCTAAGCTCTTGTAGTGTTTTATTTTCCCTTTCAAAGTGAGAGCCATAAGCTCCAGCGAAGGCTGTGTGATAACGGGGGCAGTGTTCACAGTCTGTGTTGTTCGAGAGGTTTCGGAGGAAAACATTGTGAACGTGCATTTTCTCACTCTTCCCTCTGTTCTTCAGCTGCCCCTGCTGGATGTGTGGTGTGATCATCTGATTCAGAAATCTGTAATACTCTTGTCACACTTGGAAGTGTTGCATACAAATCCTCCTTTAAAAGAATAGGCTTGAAGATAGCACTGAATGCTGTTTTAGAATTCTGTCGATGCCTTTTCAGTTTTGTGTGGCTTCAGGGGAGGTGTCCCTGAAATGGGCTTTTGTTTAAAACTTCTTTAGATTCCTCACTAATTTCCTGTAAATGTCTTCTCATCAGTTTTCTTTCCCCTCTTATGTGAACCTTAATGAGAGAGGGCCCTGAGAGTTCTTTGATGTCAGGAGCAACACACACATTTTCAGGACAGTTGTTTTATCTAGCCTTAGTGTCTAACTTGTAGGTACTATCGTTTAGAACATTGGTTATGAAACAAAACAGATAATGACATAAATTAAGTTACAATCTTTTTTGTTGTCTCAATCAGCATGTGAAATATATTCCTATGTRCTTTCTTCATATTAAATATTTGCATTCTGCCTTCTCTTGTTTCTAGGCAGAAAAGTATTTTGAAATATCATTTTATAAACAGCACCAGCTGGCCATAGCAGTGTCAGAACTGTATATGATTATATAATCTTAAAAAATATTTGAAAGTGTTTATAATGAATGCTAGTTAACACACATTAGAATATATATGTATATATATAATTTATATACACATATGGGTAAATAGGTAAAGTGTTCATATTTTACTAGCTTTATTTTATGACTGAATTCTTACTTTTTATTAACTCAACTCATGTGATAGAATCTAGGTTTTTCCTCTTTATAAATGTCTTGATTTTATTTTGTGAAGCAATAATGTGAAAACGATTATTTTTCAYTCTTTTGATTTCACATGTGTGTTATGCATGAGTATGTGTATGCATTTTCCTGTGTATGTAGGCACACATGTGTGCAGTTGCATGCACATGTGTGTGAAAATGGGTGTCGAGGCCTCAAGTTGTCTTTCTTAATTTCATTCTACCTTATGCATTGAGGCAAAGCCTCTGAGTTGAGGATCACCAATAGGGTTGGTGCAGCATTAGTTGAGCCCAGAGCTCATGGTAGAGGTCGATGTTGTAGCTGGCTTGCTGTGGCGTTTCCCCATCTCTGTCTTCAGAGTGCAGGAGTAATGGAGAAGCTATAACACACACCAGCATTCTGTAGGTGCTAAGGATTTTTAACTGTAGTCTTCTGAGGTGAGAGTTCTTTCAACAATACACCAATCTTGAATGCTACTGTCTTTTCTTCCATATATTAAGTGACCTACTTCTTACAAGATTCTATGCAGTAGTTTCTGTTGTCTGTATTTCATACACCACTGAGGTTCCGGCTGTGACTTGCTAACCATGGCAGAAAGGAGATGCCAACAGGGCTGTCTAACTGCAACCCCAGCTTGATCCCAGCGCCAAGGACGCCTTGATGAAAGGGACCTTCTGAGGCGTGGGTGGTGGTTGTTTATTTGCACAGTCCTTCAGGAGATGCTCAGAAATTGATCTGAGTAGGAAGATGGACTTGGGAGCTTTCAGTGGTACCACAGAGGAGTCTCTACTGGAAGAGCAAGCTGCAAGATTGTTTTGAATAATTACTTCCCTAGGGTCACACAAGGTCTCTGTGAAAAGCCTTCTGCATTAGATTGAGTGAAAGATGTAGTTGTCATGATTGCCGARTGGGCTGAAGTGACAGAATAAATGACCTTCTCAGTACACTGCCTCTCTCCAGGAGCCAGGATGCACACAAAATCAGGGGAAGTTTAGGGTAATTTGAGCAATATTTGCAGTGGTGGCAACACGTGACTGTTTCCTCACAGCAGGCTGTAGTGGTAGGGAGTCTTTTTCAGGGCTCTGTCTTACTGCCTAAAATTTCCAAAGCTTAACTGACTGCCAGGATAATTAACCCTCCTGCACCCTGAAGGTTCCTTTAGATCCATTTCTTATACATTAAGAAAAAGAAAGAAAACAATCATTTTCAGGTTGATCAGCCTGGTCCTTGGATGCTGATATATGTCAAATTGCAGCCCAATAGGAAATAGAACCATATTTCTCAAGGACAATATTGAAAGAAACCTATTATTTTTTCTCTTATTTTTAAGTGYGTGGAATTGTAATATACTTTATAGATTTTATTATTTGCAGTGCCTCCAGGTGGGTGGCTGAATTCTGAAGCTTATTATCCTGTTTCCAGAAGAGATCTGTTGTAGTTAAGCCTCTCATTTTATAAAGTCATAGTACTGCCATAACCCTACCATGTTTACTCTTTGAATACATACTAACAATCCACACCTTCAGATTCCTCACAGATCTCAAAACTTGCTCAATCCGACAACCCATGAYGAATAASAACCACTTTTCCCTAAGATGAAAATGCCTAAGAGGTTTGTAGGTCTCAAATGCATAAGAGTTTTCGTTGAATAATTGCAAGAACAAGTGATCTTTGCTCAAAACAGAGGGTTATGAGATAGGTCAGTTTTAGTTTATCTCAGTCCATTCTTTCAGAGTTCGTGGTCCATGACCCACCCATTGGCCCTGCTGTGTTGTGTCTGGGGTGAGGAAGGCATTACATCATAGCTCTGAATACCTCATGGCTCAGAAGCAAATTAAAAAGAGAAGAGATGGAAAGGAAACTCCCACAATCCTCTTCAGTGGTGCCTCCAACGGCCTAACTTCCTTCTACTTGGACATGCATAAAAAGCTTTGCTACCTTCTGATAATTCATATCCAAGAATAAATGTTAGTAGTCAGCACCCACAGAACCACCACTGACCCTATGGCATGCACAATGCTATTTCTGAACAATACCGGAGTCCTGCAAATGTAACACTGCATTATTTCAGACTGGATACCAACTSTAGGGGTTATGGCTCACCCTTGATATGGAATAAGATTCATCCACTGAAAAGAATGAGTGAACTACTAGGTAATAGAAATAAGTAGCAGAGATGTTTGCAGCRAGAGCTCATAACAATGACTTCAGTGTGGCGGTATGAACAGGATAGATGAATAACAAGAAGTTTGTTAAAGTGAATTGCCTGGGTGACAGTGTGAGTTGGGGCAGGTTATAGAAGTGTGTGGGAAAGACTAAGAAAAGAGGMAGAAAGCACTTGGTCTGAGGCTTATGATATGCAAAGATGGTTTGAAGTTGAAATACTGTTGGAATTCCATGGGAGGAAAATGRRTGTCWTGCTTCCCCCACCCAGAGAGACTCAGGTTTACAGCTGTGTCGGAAAAGTGCCCTGGKAGGGCAGGGAGCAGCAATGGGCCTGGTTCCAGCCTTCTCMGTCCCCGCCCAAGCACTCTGGCTTCTTCCACTCCCATCCCATCAGGTAACCAAGAGTTTGGGTGGAGACAGAATCTTCTGGGCTTCGGGGGTCTAACACTAACTGAAATTTACCAGTGACTTTCCAAATTGAAAATGGCAGTCCGGCTCACCCAAGTTACTGTGAAAATTAAATATGGTGGCGGAATTTAGAAAAATAATATCTGGGTCCCTTTTAGTGCCAAAGTTTTTCTTCTATAAATGCTGTTAGTAGATCATTCTTCTAGCTTTTGGAATCTGATACTCATGGGCTTTARGCTTGAACCTTTGTGACTGCTTCATAAGCAGCCTCAGTACCTCTGTGTGTTCATACGACTCTAATTGAGAGCAGGGAGGTGTAGGGAGATAGAGTTCAAGGTCATCCTTTGAGACAGAGTGGGTTCAAGCCTAAGAGATTCTGTCTCCAACAACAACAACAACAACAACAACAACAACAACAACAACGACAACAACAAGCTTACTAAATTTGATATGAGTGTGGAAATGAATAAGAATTAACTTGAGGCTTTGGAGAAGGTGGCCTTAAATGACAGAYGCATTTTTCATGGCAGATGAAAACCTTTTTGGCCATTCTGAATTCATAGTTCATGATTTCCTCAAAGTTTCCATTCTGGGGAAATTAGACAAGAGTATTGATAAAGAGGTTCTAGGAACATAAGCTAATGCTAGAGTATTTGCCCAGTGTGCACAGAGCCCTGGGCTCAATTTTGAGCACCATAAAGAGCCAGTTTGTAAGGAGTTTAATATGAGTTTAGTAAATCAGATCAAATATACTTGATGATTACTCTAAGTGACCAGCATTGATTGACAAGACCACAGAAATAGTGGTCTCACGAGGTTAGCATGTGAAGTTTGTCTTCTTTGCTTTCTTTGGAGACAACAGAGTGTTTGTTTTTTTAGTGCTATATACTTTTTATGCTGCATATAAACACACTTTTTCTAAACATGATGTAACAGTAAACAGAAATATGTGTAAGGGATTATCATTTATTTCTTAGTTGTAGCACTTTTCCACGTTTTTTGTTGTCTTTCTTAGTAATTTTATTAATCACTTCATTAGTTTACGTCTCAAATGACATTCCCCTTCCCAGTTTGCTTCTACAATGCCTCCATCCTGTCTGCCTTCTCCCCCTTCCCCTTTGCCTCTATGAGGGTGCTCACACCCCCACTCCTGCCCCACCACCCTGCCATCCCCCTATGCTAGGGTATTAAACCTCCACAGGACCAAGGGCCTCCCCTCCCATTGGTGTCAGTCAAGGCTATCCTCTGCTACCTATGAACCTGGAGGCGTAAATCCCTCCCTGTGCACTCCTTGGTTGATGGTCTAGTCCCTGGGAGCCCTGGGTAGTCCAGCCAACATTGTTCTTCCTATGGGGTTACAATCCCCCTCAGCTCCTCCAGTCCTTCTGCCAGCACCCCCAAGCCCCCACTTGTGTCCCTGAGCTAGGTCTGAAGGTCAGATGCAAGCATCTGTGTCTGCATTGGTCAGGTGCTGGCAGAACCTTCCAGGAGACAGCCACACCAGGTTCCTATCATATCCTTTGTGTCCAGGGGCACATATTGTTCTGACTCTTGAAAGCCTCCAAGCCCTGTGCCTGTTTGTTTATGGAAGGAACCAGAATTTGTATGTCAGTCTGTATTGGTGACTGTGCTACATTCTAGGGGTTAAAAGGTAGCACATGTCACTACTAGGCAAGCTGCATTTATATCCTGGAGCTCTGTCCTGGAAAATCAGTCTCTGTAGAGCCTAAGCATACAGCTGCATTTGTGGCATGATTCTGATGCCTCCTCTGCACTGTTTTGAAATTGCATGGGAAACTCTCCAATCTGATCTCCAGTATGTGATATCTGACCCAAGGCCTAGAACAGCCAGATAATTCATTGTTCAGATTATTATCACGCCAGCCCTGTGGTCACGAGGCAGCGGAGAGGAAGACTGTATTCAAAAAGACCAAAAAAGAAAGAAAAAAAATAAAAGAAACCAACTTGGCACAAATTCATTCTCTGTAGTAGATGTGTTTTCCACAGATTGTCACATGGAGAATATTCTAGAAATGGAGAAATTGGACAATCATGAAAATGTTTTTACCCTTGTTGTGAATGGTAGTTTGAACTATAGATGTTAGTGTATAAATATTTCCAGCCTTAGTTCCCTGTGGCCACATCAAAAAATAAAAGTAAAATAAAAAAATCACATACTTAGTGGCTTTGATAATAGAATTTTATTGTCTTGTAGCTCTAGAAATGAGATGTCCAAAACAGCAGACYCACGCTAAAATAACATTGTCAGTATGCTGACATCCTCCAGCACAGTGAGAGCCTTCTCCAACTGAGTGGAGATTAGCTATCCTTCCTCTCCACAGGACACTCCTGCTCCTCACCATCCACCAGAGTCACAGGTTCTGGAGAGGAGTATACAGATATTTGGGGAGGGTTATTCTGTCTACCACATGCGATAGTTTCAAATCCATTGATTGAGCAGATAAGGTTTCGATATCCCATTTCTACAGTCCCATCCTGGAATGACAATGCCAGTCATGGGTCACAGGCTTAGCAGGGAAGAAATTCAGAAATTTAGTGAAAGTGCACTATCTCACAGGCTCTAGAAATGCAAAACCTTTCTTGGCAGGTGAGTGGTCTTTCCTGAGAGAACTTAGGCAGTGGCAGGGCTGCTTCTTCCAGCTGATTCAACAGCTCAAGGATTAAAATCGCAGTGTCCAATGGATCGAATCACATTTTCAGGAAGGTTCAGAACAACGACTCACTTCTGAAAAAAATCTCCCTCTTCATTTGAATAAGAGAATAGGTACAATCATACATTTCAGCAAATAGACTTTGATAGAGAGTAGGAAACAGTCTAAACATAGATCCAAAGTGAAACCCCTACAGTACTCAGTGACTTATTTGTTATAAATAATGCTTTGTGTATTTTCTGATCACAAAAGAATTATAATTCACTTCATCAATAGTTTAAATTTATGCCATTTTAAGTACAGTCAGTTAAAAGGGCCTTTTGCAATATGAATTACACTATTTGTAAGATTAAAAACAGTATTCAAGTATACTCCTTTAATATGAAAAGATAATTTTCATAACAGTAAAATATTATAAACAAAATACCCCACACTATTTTTTTCACTAAAGACATAAACGTTGACAAATCTGTTTTACTGACTACATATTTGAAGTCTTAATCTGTGCAGAATGAAAACATTTTACACTCAAATCTAATGTTAGTGTAAGAAGATATCCCTGTATCTGTCAGTTGTAAGGCTTTTATCTGGTTTTAGATTAGTGAGGAAGAACAAGGCTATAGCAAATTTAGATCTGGGGCTTCTGACTTCAGACCAATCCCCAAACTGCTAGGATGCATTTCCCTTTTCATTATTTCATCTTGAAATTTTCTCATCAAGTTTAGAGAAAGCCAAGTTTATTGGAATGACAATTCCTCATCAGAGAAGGCTTCTTCACTGCTTCATTTTCTGCCCCTCCAAGTCTCTTATGCTCTCCTTTCTGCAAAGGAACTCATTACTAAGGTGGTAGGGGACTCATTTGAAAGGCAACATGAGTCACAGAGATATCAAGCCAGTGGTTTCCTTGAGGACATTCATATATTTTGTGTGTTAGAAAGAAATCTTTCCTTGGGCACAGTGATATCACTCCAGAGAAACCAATTACTTTCCAAATATCTGCAGTACTATTTTTGACATACCTAACTATGTCATGTAGGAAAACACACTGTAGCTCTCTGGTTTATAATTTTATCTCACATTAACTACATCTCTTATACTGTGAACAGAAAAACGAATCTGAAATTAATTACTAACAATAAAGTCAGGCTCATTTTTGACAAACAGGTTATCTAAATCTTGGAATTTTCATTTCATTGCAGCTGCAGTTAGCACGACTTCTCGTTTATCTTAAACATCCAAAACAACAGGGGACATTTTTGAACAATCTATAATATTCTTCTTGAATCTTGAGAGAAAAGAAGAAAGGTTGTATTATTAAGACAGTCACATAACACTATTTTAAAGTCACAGTAAATGGCCATATTTGATTTACTAAAGTGTATTGCTGTTTGAATACAGGGATATACTCATGGGAATATAAGCTATATAGCTTATATTATATATTATATTATATCATATTATATTGATCTAATAATAAGTTTTTTTGTAAAACATTTTCAGATATGAGCATCTATATGCTGGCATTTTAAAATAAAATTATGTTAATCATTACTGTATTTTTAAAATGGACTACATTTAGGCAGTAAAAGGTAAAAGTCACATGTCAAGGCACCAATTTTTCTGTTTGACAACATGGTACATGAATATAAATTAGTTTTGTCTAATAATTTAAAATACATACCTTTCTAGATAAAACACATAGAAATAAGAAAATGAACATCCCTTGGAAAGCGTTGCAGACTGTGAAGAGGTAGGCTGTCACGACGGATGCATGCACTACGTGAAGAACCCCAAATATCCAGGTGGTACCAAGAAGGAAGAGGAGGGCAAGGGCTCCTCTGGCGCAAGACCTGAAAGAGTGTTGGTTAAACTCATGCCAGTACAGGTATCCCCCAGTTGGCACACACATCCCACATATCCCCCTGTCAAGGATAAGAAGAGTATTTTATGATCAGAAAAGTCTACCACTTTACTCTTTAATTTTCCATGACAGTTGTCAATTTTAGTGTGTTTATCTGAAATATTTTCCATGTAAGTCTTTAATTTTATCATAAAGTATTTTTTACTTTCCTTAATAAAGCAAAAAAAAATAAGGTCTCATTAAAATGTGTAATTTTTGATAGGAGTACTTAATCTTCAAGTACTTTAGAGTGGTAACGTGCAGACTTTGATTCCGTATCTACTGTGACAGTTGGCCTTGAAGGGCATCCTGTTTGGACTTGCATCAGTTGGTGTTTATCACATCTAAAGTGGCTTCTGGTATACTCTTACGTTCAATAATGATGAAATGTAGAATATAAATCTAGAAATTTGTTACTGTTGTTGCTTTTGCAAGGTAGTAACCTCAAGACATAAATTCATGTCAGAATACTAAAATCATGCAATTTAATGGAATGATACATGCATATATCAATGCATCCATATTTTCAAACAACTCTCAGTGACATCAGGTAAAACAATATTAAATCTTTCTCACGGGGACATGGTCTTGAAAATGAAGCAACTGCATTTTATTTTCAGTGGAGTCATTACTGCAGGTGTGTTAGAGATGCACCTCAGAAAAATGTGCCATTTTGAATGTTATTGAAGTTAAGGCATGATTCAGACTATTGAGAACTGAAAGAAGATCATCACTAAAACACTTGCTAAATTACAACTCTGAATCTTCCTCCAAGGTGTCAGACCTGCAGGATACAGGAGCGTTCAGGAGCAACACAGCAGCAGTTGCTTCACATACCCCGACTTCAGGGGCTCCTTAACAAATCATTTTCAATGTCTTACTAATCAGCCTTAGAGAAAGAGTTAAAGGAAAAATTATAGTAACATGTAAACTCTGAATTAGAAGAAAGATTTGCTAAGCTCTGAGAAATGTCTGACAGGAGACAGTCCATTAAGATCTAATTTTGGTTTAAAACAATTATCTTTTTTCTTTCAAACGGGAGTATATTTTAAAAGATGGATTCACTTACTATTTAATCTGTAATGTTTACAAATTTATTAAATGTATTAAATGCGTTTTTTTCTAGTACATATTTTAAATGTGGTAAAAAACTAGTTCTTAAACAGACAGACAAACAAACAAACCACCACAGTCCCCCAAATGATCAGTTGTTTAAGTGAGTAATAGACGGGGAATATTGCTGAGTTGATGCCAGTTGACTAGTGTATGGATACCTGGTGTTCCAGTATAATCCCAGAACTGCAAGAAAATGAAAAAAAAAGAAAGAAAGAAGGAAGGAAGGAAAGAAGAAAAAGGAAGGAAGGAAGAAAAGAAAAAAGGAAAGAAGGAAGAAAAGGAAGGAAGGAAGAAAAGGAAGGAAGGAAAAAAGGAAGGAAAGAAGGAAGGAAGAAAAATGGAAGGAAGGAAGAAAAGGCGGAAGAGAGGAAGAAAGAAAAGAAGGAAGAAAAGAAGGAACGAAGGAAAACAAGTTGCTAAAACATTTAAGTAAGCTTCAACAACACATACCTTATGTTCTCATAGCAACTAACTTCTGGTTTCAGTCCAGCAGTGTGGCGGAAAACTTTGTATATGATAACTCCAAAAGCCAAGAGATTAACCTGGGGAGATATCYCAATGTCAAAAAAGATTGTTTTCATAGTACGTTCTACTTTACCTAAAGACAATAAACAAGCAGTAAAGAAATAACTGAAATCTCAAGGTCTCATGTGACATGCACATTTGTGTCCATGTACACATATATGCAGACTTAGACAAGTAAATTGCATGGTTGATTTTAACAGTGTCGGGGACTTTGTTGGTGCACATTTTAAATGGTTTAACTTGTGACTTTGAGAAGAGGAGGAAGTTTCACAGATGTTATAGCTACATCTGCAGACTGGCGGTATCAGCTATTGACACTTAACACAAGAATCACTGTGAATTTGACTTGTGAAATTTACAAGCATATGAGAAAGCAAAGTTTTGTTCGATTTTTAAAAAAGGAAGTGTGGGAGATAATTCTCACAACCCCTTGGAAATTTATCTGGGAATAGTTTACAGAAAATCAGTGAAACACTACACTCTTTACTACTAGAAATATCTTGAATGTCCTTCATTTATTTAAAGTAGTTCACCTAGTCCTGTTATCCTGCTATTTTCTGGAGATTTATTTTCCTCATTTTTACCTTCAGAAGCCTTTGAAATATCAATCATTTAAAAAATGTTGGTTCAAAAATTTATTTTCTTGTTATTTTTTTATTTGTAGTTTATAGTTGCTAAGTGCAACACTCATTCTGTTGCTTCTTACTGTCACAAGATTGTGAAAGTGCCTCTTCTTCTTTCCCTGTGGTTAAAAATGGATTTGTTTTATGTTTGTGTGGAAATGCACTGCATGTGTGCAGTACTGCTGAAGGCAAGAAGAGGGCGTAGCATCTCAGAGCTGGAGTTGAGAGTGGGATGTTAGTTACCATGTGAGTGCTGGAAAATGAACCAGGATCTTTTGAAAGAGTAACCAGTATTCTAAACCACTGAACATCCTCCCCAATCCCATTTTTCTGTGTTTTTGAAATCTTGCAAGTCAGACATGCACTATTCAAGGGATAAATGCAATTTATTCTAGTAAATGTATGAATAACAAAATATTAAATATATTATGTATGATTGATGAATTAATAGTTTAGTGGATATCTATTAATCTAAACAAAAATTTCAAGACACATTTTTAAATGATAGCACTAAATGCAACATCATAATTTTAGGTAGTTCTTATATTAATATTTATTTTCATTCTTTTTTTATTGGATATATTCTTTATTTACATTTCATTTCCCTTTTTCTGGTTTATTTTCATTCTAAGAGGGCAATTTCTTTATCTACTGTTTCTAATGCTGTAAATGGTACTCAGCACCTTTCAGACACTAGAAGAGTGTTCTATCTCCTATATACTAAGAAGTTTCGTAGACTTTCTCAGAATTCTGTTGAATAATTTCTATTAAAACAAGTATAAAGAAATAGGCCAGAGAATTTCATACTGCCACTTACACACTGAAAGTTCTTTGAGATGAAATCTTAAAGGACTAGGTTCTAGTCATTTTTCTGCTTCCAAATGTTCATTGCTTCTAATTATATGATTAATTAATTCCAATTACAGTAATGCTTCCATTAAAAGACCTTAGCAATTGCAGAGGCAAGATAAAGTATGTTTAAATTGACTTAGTTGACAGTTTCACCCTATTTGGAAGTTCAAATAAYGAACTAAAATGTCAATTTAATAATATTTATTAAATACCATTTAATAATTATAAAAGAATGTATAACATTTTATACCTTTAAAATATAGTTTTGATAAATTTGGAAACCACTATGGTTAATGTCAGAAATAGTTGCATATATATTTTCAAGTAATAAAAATGTTTCAAAAACTGGTTAATATAAATGATGTATTCCACAATTGCTTTGAAAAACCCTTCAAATAATTTAACGATGTTTTTAGAATGAACTTTTGTTCTGCTCAAAAGAAAGAACTATTAAGATGAGGTAAATTAGAACAATTAAGAATCTGTTCTGGATCCATTCATTTTCCTTACAATAATGGGTTATTCAAAGTATTGGCTAAAGTTTCTTTGACTCCTGTTCCTTGTAAACTTGATTTTCAGATCTCTGAAACACACACACACACACACACACACACACACACACACACACACTCACATTCTTCATGTGTTCTTTCTTTTCAAATACTGTGAATCAGGGAGGAGAAAAACAAACCATTCCTTTAGGGAAATTCAGAACTGGAAAATACACTTTTTTCTGTAAAAAGGAGGAAATGTTACGGAAAAGGAGGAAAAGGGGGAGAAGGAGGAGGAGGGGAAAAGGAAGAAAGAGAGAAACAATAACTAAAAGCATATGGTACCAGACACATGAGAGGTTAATTCCTATACCATAAGCTCACGTTTCTTCAAATGCAAGGCATAGTAAACATCTAGAAGTTAATCAAAAGTGCCGTGGACACCTCAAATATATTATTTTTTCACACTGAATGCACAACTCTCTGGGTATTAAATTTCCATCATTTTAGGAATTTCCTCAAGAGTCTGACCCGCCCAGCAATAGACACCAGGTGGATCTAGGCACATACATATTCGTGTATAAAACCGACAGGATCTTTTGTTATCATGGATTCTATTAAGAGAAAAGAAAGTAAACAAATAACTGTAGGATGTTTATCCACCCACAACTGACTGTTAGTCACAGATGGGACTGTTAAGAGAGGCTGTTAAGATGCTATAGCTTAGCGTCAGGCACCATCCTTTCTGTGGCTTCGATTACAGTTCACTAGAGAATTGAGAAGGAGGACAGAAAGATGGCCTACGAAGAGAAGTCATCATGGGATACAGGAAGTTGTGCTGGGAGCATACCGTTGTCCCCTGAGCTATGTGGGTGAAACAGAAAGGGACAACTTCTCTTCTCTTTGGCAAACTATTTTACTTTGTTTTGAGCCAGTGTCGCATTCTGTGGACTAGGACAGCCTTGAGTTCACGACACCAGTGTCTCCGGTTCTGAAATACTGCATTATCACATTCTGGCTTTGTAAACACTTGGAACCTATTTTTTTAAATACTTCCCCCAAGTAATATATATTCCAGAGAGTTTAAATGATTGTTGAAAATTAATAATTCTAGTCAGAGTAATGGTGTTTTAAAATAACTTGGATTTTCCTTCAGTTATTCAGATATACTATTTTCACATCATGTTGGATGAAATGGTACAGCAACATAAACCCAGTGGTAAAGTCYACATTTATGTCTTTATATTACTTGTATAAAATATTTCCCATAAATATATAAATGTCTTTAAATGGCTTTGTGTAGATTCATGAACCATACATAAGAAATCAATATCATCCAAAGGCTTCCAAAGCATACAACTTTATGTACTTAAGGACGGAAATGGAGTTTAAATGCTCCAGTTTACATGGAATGGGAACATATTTTAAAAGAATAGATTGTGCATCGGTGCAAAAAGTAACAAAGATTACCTTAAAACAAAACTACACAGAATTAAAATTTTCTGATAATAGAGAAACCCTTTGTGCTTAACCACAGGTAAGGACCTTGAGATCAGATGATAAGTAGACAGTTGTGTTTTGAATTAAATAGTTGGCAATACATTGTTAATGTTATCACTTTGTGGTGGTAACCGTATGGTTTTTAAGGAACTGAGAGCTTGGGTAATTTTTAAATATGTTCGTGCTAATCATAGTGAATAATTTCATTTTCTCATTAGCATGTAAACGAGGGAGAAAAGCTGGCTTTCATCATTTTGTCAGTCGTGATTCCTTTGTCATTTGTACCCAAACATCAGTTTCACAAATGCACAAAGGCTAACTTAGGACTTATAAATGGACCCTTATTGTTGGCATTGCCTTAAATTTTAGATTAGTTCTAGGCTGTCATTCCAGAATCCAGCACACCGCTTTAGAAACTACCGCACCACAATTCCTAGATGGCAAACACAGTGACACTAAGGTTTGTGCCTGTGTATTGGAATACAGAAGAGAATAAAGAAAGTTGTGAGAGACACCAATGTCATGGACAATTGACATTGAAGAGACTTGGTTGAAATTTAACTTCTGTTGTCCCACATAAAATGGTGTTTATCTATACGCTGATCTATTTTTAATGTCAGTGTTTCAATGCTTGGAACATGCACTCTGTTTAATAATCTATTTCAAATRCTCTTTAAGCAATATTTTTACTCTTTAAACTTTTTTTTCCTAAAAGGAAATTTTAATGAATGCTCAGATAAAACAGCCAGGGATAAGTACGAAGCGTTTAGACCTTCAGATACCTTCAACCAAAGGGCTTCACAGCCACAGTTCAAAATGCAGCATCTCAATCAGTCATTTTTCTTTTCTTAGTCTTTTCTCAATAATTGATGAAGCCATCTATATGCTGATATCAGTTCTCACTGAAAGGAATGTAGAAATTTCCTTCACGGTACTTCCAGACTCACACTTTAATTTTTCATCATATCAAACAAAACCATGTTCACTTAGGACTATGTCATGATTGCAACTTACATGTTCTTTCAAATAGTTTTAGTACATTTAAATTAACTGGTGCCAGACAAACATGCTTCTGCTGTGAACAAATGCAGGTCTCCACATTTGCCCAGGGAGTGTCCATATAAAACTCCCACTCCTTTTCAAACCTAAGAACACCTTCTAAATAATGGAGAAGTTCAATTTCAGAAAAAAAAGAGTATGTTCCATTATCTGTGAACCAAATTAGAATCAAAGGGTTATAGCCTTGTCTTCTGTTTGATTTTGTTTATTGTTTTTCCCAATTGTTTAGAATAATCTCTGTCAATGCTTCAGTTAAATTATAAACCATACATTCTATTGGAAAAACTGAGGTATGTGGTAAGCAAATGTCTCCTCCAAAATTTCCATACTGTAGTCATGGGATCTAAAAGTATAGCATATAAACACACATGAAATTACGTTTGAGGTAGAATCAAGGTTATAAATTCTTGGCTGAAATGACTGTGAATAATGATATGAGACCTAGTCTAATCACATGACCCTTGAAGACAGATGAGGTCTAGCAGAAGAGAAAGCAGGAAAGATGAAACCTAAGGAAAGAAATGGAGGTAGAGATGCTACCTTTGAAGATAAACTGACTTCTGTGAAGGCCTCTGTGAAGCCTCTACAAGCAGAGGCTGTTTGAAGTCCTCCTTCAAACAGACACAAAGGATCTGGGGCTTAGTATCAATTAAATGGGCCCCTCAGAGCTCCCAGAGACTAAACCACTAACCAAAGAGTGTATACAGGATGGTATATGGCTCCCACTACATATGTAGCAGAGGTTGGCCTCATCTGGCATCAGTGGGAGAGGAGGCACTAGGTCCTGTGGAGGTTTGATGCCTTGGAGAAGAGGGATGCTAGAAAGATGAGGCAGGAGTGGTTAGATGTATGGGGGAGCACCCTTTTAGTGGCAAAGGGGAGAGGAATGAGGTGGAGGGTTCATGGCGGGGAGGCTGGGAAGGGGAATAACATTTGAAATGTAAACAAATAAATAATTAATTAAAAAACCCCTGAAAACTATGGAAACAAGCTTTTCTCTGGAACTTCTAGGTAGGGCTGATTGCTTGACTTCAAGACAGGGAGATCCTGAGAACATAGGCAGTTGWTCAATGCTCTACACAGATTTCTGTGTGCCTATGAGACATGTTTACATTTAACAAGCTGAAAACTTGGTCATTTTTATAGCACCAGTGAAAACGAAGACAAAGAAATATGGAAATGTTATGCAAATGGGCTATTCTTGTTCCACTTAAAAATTAAGCTCTGTTTTGGATAGGAATATTTGTCTTCACTAACAGATGTGCATGTGTGTCATGAGTATGTGATATACATATACATACATCATATATGTACAGTTAACATATATAATGAAAGCTCCTTATTATTGATGATTATTGATTATGTTTAAGTAAAAATTGACAGTGATATAATATAAGTCACTTATTAATAACTCATGTTTATTATTGATGTTCTATGTATTTAATGAATAGCCAATTACATAATGTTTTTCTTATTTATTATTTGTGGACACTGATTCTCTGTTTTCTTAAAATGATTAATTATGCTAGCAACTGACTTCCTTTGCACTGCCACTCATGCAACTTGTTCTTTCCAGATGTCTTCCAGTTTTCTTTGTACTGTACTTTCATTCCCAGAATTGCCAGGTGTGCTAAGGATATATCAGACTAGCTAATTTAAATCTCAGAAACATAATGCATATTTTGTGTGCGGTCTATACAATATTGGGACATACACAACCCATTGTTAATTAATATTAAGTTAGTCTGATATGCTTTATTCTGTATGTTAACTTTGATTTTACAAGTTCTCAGATTAACACCCTAATTCTTGCATCATTGAGGACAGGATACGTTAGAGGAAACCCCCAAGGCTATCACATTCCCTACAGAGGCCAATTTCTAACAGTGTAGAAAGAGTCAAAGTATTAGGAGGTAAATTTTTGTGTTCTATTATAAAAGCTCAACATGTATATGTGCAAAGACTGTCCACATGATCCAAAATTAGTAAATAAAAGATATAAAGGATTGGGTATAGGAAACAATGCACATAGCTTTTGGCAACATGGAAATGTCTTCTGGTACATAGGGATGTTGTGCAAGGAATTGGACTGATAAACTACTTTGTTACAAAGTCATACAAAGGGCAGTTGGTAGAATACTTGTCTAACACACACAAAGTCTGTGTTTCATGGCCAGTACCACAAACTGGGTGGTGTGTACACTTGTAATATAAACACATAAGAAGGGGAGGCAGGAGTATCGGACATTGATGTCATCCTCAGCTACATAGTGAGGCCTGCCTGGGATACATGAGATCTTGTCTTTAAATAAAGTAAGGGATATAAACAAAATCTGCCAATCATAGGGATAAAAGAGAATAAAAGTTTAGCGAAAGCTCACTGAGTATGCTCTGCCTCTTTCTTAGCATGGTGAAGTTAACYGAATAACCTTTCTCCCACATCGGACTAAACAACACCATGTGTTCCATATGGTTTAACACTTGACTCAGAATAGTTGCCCCAGGAATATCTACAGAGTTAAAAGTTATTCCTGCGCTAAGATTCCAGTACTGGCCCAGGAGAGAGCAGACTACAGAAAAAAGGAAGCGCAATGTACAATTTTGTGATGAAATCAACTCTTGAGGTTCAAACATATTGAAACAACTGAATCAATCTGAAAACATAATAGGAACATTCAAGAAAGTTCTAAATATCACAAGAGAAGATCACTGACAGACCACTCTGGAATAGTTAAACCAATCTCTTGAGATTTACATGTTAGYAGACAGCAATGTTTTCCCACCAGGCATTGCCTTCTGGGAAATGCAGTTGAATGAATGGATAATGTATCATTTTACTGGTCTTATAAATGGCTGTAACACTGAGATTCAAGAACTATTACAAAATTACCATGTAAGCACCAATATCCATTGAGTGAATATTATTCAGATTCTATGTGATAAATACTTCCTATGACGTCTTAATTATTCTTCTAATATAATTATAGAATTATAACATAAGCTGTTACTAAATTTAGGACACCAGGATTRCAAAAAGATTAAGTGATTTTCCTGAGATAAGTGCTAGGAAAGATCAGAGGCAAAATTCACTCCTAATAGGTTAAAGAGTTTATGCTATCAAATGTTTTATAAAACTATCAAAATGCAGATGAAAACCAGCAAAGAGAAGCTAAAGTGATATTAATACTTAAAGACATATTATCATGCARGCATTTATTATAGAACTGGCAAAGAGTTAGCTCATTAGTAGTTTATGCTCATTCAAAGTGTTCAAACTCAATGATGGAGCCTTGCTCGTGGAGACTAGGACTCAACTGGCTTAAGACAGGTGTCACCTCAGTTTTCCAGACGTCAAAAAATGTAGTACTAGTCAACAAGGCTCCCACCCATCATAATCTGAATATTTTTTCCTTGTTCCATCGGTGTTCTTCAAAGTGTGTAGAGGAATTTTAATATAGCAWCATGGCCACTCTGGCAAAGGATCATATCCAAAGATCTATGTCTCTGTGTGTTCTGGCTGGAATACAGACATGCCCTTATTACATGCCTTTAAGGTAAAATTAGTTTGTAGAAGGAAGTAGCCATGTTTGAAATTAACATCTAATCGAGGGGTAAAGTGATGAAACAGAGAAAGATTTGACAGAGACCAAGATAGGATATGCACAAGTCTCGTGAGAACAGTTAGTGAGTGTAGTGAAGTGGAATGAGCTTGCTCCTGAGTTCCCGTCGTTCAGTGCAGGTTAGCAGAGTCAGTTGAAGCCAGAGAATAAGGAGCCAGAAGATTCGAACAGATTGCCAGAGTTAGTTTGAAGCCAAGCAGAGCAATTCAGTAAGAAGCTGAGAGAAGCCAGATTGAATCAGTCAGCTGGGAGAGGAGTTTGAGCCAGNGGGTCTGGAGAGATGGCTCAGTGATCAAGAGCACCGACTGCTCTCCCAGAGGTCCCGTGTTCAATTCCCAGGAATCACATGGTGGCTCACAACCATATGTAATGGGCTCTGATGCCCTCTTCTGGTGTGCCTGAAGATAGCTGCAGTGTACTCATATAAATAAAAACAAATCTTAAAATAATTGTCTTTTTTTTTTAAAGAAAGTTTAGAAAACTTGAAAGTACATACTATACATGCAAACGTTTAACCTGTACAATAAGTAAAACCACCCTCTCAGCTGTCGCAGATGCAAGCACGGTCATTTTCTCTGGGGAAGCTTTATTTGTACATATGAGCAGCTGTTGGACACTTAGAAAAACACCAGCTCTCTGTACCTTACTGGTTTTGAAGTTTYGAGAAGCCATTTTAAAGGTACTTTAGAACTTGGGAGGGATGTTTGTTTTACTCTAGGATGTTCAATACTATTGTGATGGACGCTTTCACCTGAGGCCTCCACCTTATGTTTAAGACAGGGATGCCCTGTGAACCTGGAGGTCGCCAGTCAGCTAGGCTGACCAGCCAGGACTGGCATGAGAGCCACTGTGCCCAGCTAGCTTTCGCATGGGTGCTGCGGACTGAACTCGSGTATATCCACTCAGTCATCTCCCCAAACCCTTAAAAAGAAATCCAAGCCCCATTTTAAAGATAATTTTATTTTCATTTTATTACCATTTCCATTTTTTTTATTGTGACAACCTTCCAGTGTTGGGATTAAAGATATGTACCACCACTCCAGATGTTTTTCCTTTTTAAAAAAGATTAATGTATTTTTACTTTGAGTCTGAGTATTTGCCATCGTGTATGGCTGTGAGCATGTGTATGCGTGCAATGGCTGAGGAAGCCAGAGGAGGCGTCAGATCCTCCGGAACCGAGTTACAGTCACACACTGCCAAAGAGTGCCGGGAACTCAGCCTGGGTCCTGAGCCTTCTCTCCAGCCCTGATATTTCCCCTCCCCCCACCTCCTGAGTCTGTGCGTGTGCGTGTGCATGTGCGTGTGTGCCCAGCTGCTCATGGAGAGGCTGGGGACAGTTTTGTGATGCTGGGTCTCTCCACCTACATGGGTTTTGAGGGTAGAACTCTACCCAGGTCACCAGGCTTATATGACAAGGGCCGTTGCCTACTGGTCCATTTTGACAGCCCCACCCTTATTTTCAAAATAATTTAAATAACAACTTTAACCAGTGAAAGTAACATGTTTAGTTCTAGATGGAAGACCAAAATGTTTGCTCAGTGCACATCAATCTGACTGTTTCTGAATTTATAGACTTGTCTAACAGTTTTAAAATAAAATACGTAATTAAATGTAATTAGAAACCTTACGATGGTGTCATAGGTAGTAATTTAGTGTTGTAGTCTGTCCAAGATTAGTTGTATGTCTTTAATATTAAACATTGAATTCATTTTAAACTCAACACTTTACAAGCTGTTCTTTAATTATTCATTGTTGCATATTGGGTACGTGTGCCACGGTGCACGTGCGTTCAGCAGGCAGCTCCAYGGCGCTGGCTCTCCTGCCTTCCATTGTTACTTGTGTTCTGGCGTTTGAACTCAGGTGGCCAGGGTTGGGTAGCAAATATTTTTTACCATGAGTCAGATCACTGGTGGCTATAAACTATTTAAATATACAGAACCCTAAACAGAACAAAAGGGGATGAAATATAGATTCAGCCGATAGACTTTATATTGACTAGGATAACTTTTTTGTATTTGTATTTTTTGTATTTGTATCAGTCTATTTTTAAAACAATATACTTAAGGTATATGAGTGTTTTGTCTGTATGTTGGTTTCTGTACAATATGCATCAAGTGCCCGTGGAGGGGCTGGAGTTACACCCAGTTTGTGAGCTACCATGAGGGTCCTCTGGAAGTGCAGCCAGTTCTCTTATCAGCTGAGCCACCATCCAGCCCCACAAGTTTTTTAGTGTGTGTGTGTGTGTGTGTGTGTGTGTGTGTGTTTGAGACAGGGTCTCTCTGCGTAGCCTTGTCTGTCTTGGAGGTCACTATGTAGACCAGGCTGACCTTGAATTCCCAGAGATCTGCCCGCCTCTGCTGGGACTAAACGCCCACGTGTGACACCGTGCCCAGTTTTAAGTTTAATTTTATGATCACCTAAGTAACAAATACAGGTTGAGTTTTCACAAATGATTTAAACACAAAGTTCTTGTTGCCTAGTTTTATAGTGAATTTTAATTTGGTTACCTACTTGTCTTAGCTACTTTTTTATTACTGTGATAAAACATGACCAAGTCAACCTATAGAAGAATTGTTTAATTTGAGGCTCAGTTTCAGAGNGAACACCTGAACATGGAAATTAAATACATCTTTCTGAGGCTGGAGGTCGGGAACCTTCTAAACAGAGTAGAAATTGGGGTACATTTCAAAGGCTTGCCTAGATATGCACAAATCTTGGGTCAATTCCCAAAATGAAATAATAGTATAAAACAGACTATACTTATCCATAATTTAATTACTGTATGTATAGTAAAATAAAATTTTAACTCCAGATAATGAAATTCAAATATCTTGATGTAATGTATATCAAATGTGTGAGATAATTTTCTTTCATGTTTAATTCTTTAATCTTTTCAAGAAGGTTTTATAATGCACATACTCTACATAATATAAGGCAATGTGCATAATCCAGTAAATGCGCAGGGTTTTCAAGGTGTGAGGACCCTTTGCTGATGATTCAACTTCCAGCTCCTAGGGCAACACTAGAAGTCCAATACCAGGCCTGATATTAACTAGACAATTTTTGAGCTCTCTTTGTTTTGCTTTCTTAATACATGAAAACAAATAATATTAATGTTTATCTTACATATTTTTCTGCCTGAATAAAATCACACACTTAATGTTAGGTTCTGGGAATCATGTTCAATATGTGAGTGTTCAATAAACAGTGAACCAGCAATTGCTCTTGGTCTAGAATCCACGATCCATTAAAGCAAACTACTTTTGTTTTTTGTTTATGGCTGGAATAATAACTCGCATCTCACRGGCCCAATATTCACTTGCTATATGAATTTAAAAATTAAATTTCTATGGTCAGAGAYCTTAATCATCTATATCAAGAAGCCATCCATTGACCACCCATTAACTGRGCAAAWGTATAAAATGATCGTGATTTGTCTCACAGCTTGATGCTTTTGCTACAACGTTTCTCATTAGCATTAAATTATTGGAAGATCGAAAGTAACAGTAAAAACAGAGTTAAAGTCACCAGAATGTAATGATTCTGAGCTGTAGTAAAGTCCTGAAGTCCTTGAAGACCATTCTCTGGAATTGATCCCTAAACATCACAGTAAAAACACAGAAACAGATACACTGTAAATTGTAGATAGGCAATGCCCGTGTGGGTATGAAGGACRGAGGGAGAGAGAGGAAGGATATGTGTGGAGTGGCAGAGGGGCTGCCAGTRCTYCYKGGSYTTWWKGGKKGRMCYTKGG
>BDUI01006005.1:40648-62699 GCA_002335545.1 Apodemus speciosus
TTTCATCCAGCCTTTGTCACCACCCAGCCTGAGCCACATGTGCTGAAATGACCCTAATACCATCTTCACTGACAATGTGAGAACAGGAAAGAGATGYGGACAGACATCTGCCAGCATCACCATCTGGACTTCAGAATAAAGCACAACTTTTATYGTTTAACTCAGATGAACAGAAAGTCAAGCCCAGAGTATCGGCACATGTCTGTATTTCCAGCATTCAGAACCCTAGGGCAAAAAGACAGGGTTCAAAGCTACTGTAAGGAGATCCTGTCTCAAAAAGGGTCAAGGATAGAATAAAGGAATAAAGAAAAAGYCACCTGAAGGAGTTGCAGTTGCTTGCTGTGCAGTCACATTGCTRTCAACATCCCACYGCCCCTTAAAACCATGCCAGAGAGCTAACACAGTTTTTGCTGTGGGTCGTATGTTATGTWCTTAACTCTGTGACTGCAGCAAAGAAGCCCCATTGAATGTACACACTAAAATCATGACTGTGTTCCAACAAAACTTACCACATCTCACTGGACTTGTGTCGAAGCCTCACATTTGAAAGTTTTATTCAACGTACAGGAGGCTTTAAAATTTTTTTCTGAAAAATTTTCATTTTTCTGAAATTCTCAATATGGCTTCTAAGGCAACATGGTAATATAAACTTATGTATTCAATTTCCTGTCCCACTTATGTGTCAAGAGAAACCCAGAAAATGAAGGAGAGTGCCAATTATATACATGTATATTTCACTCACAAAGAGTGTGCCATTCACTAGTATAAAGAGGAATGCTATCTGAGATCAAACAACCAGAAGCCTGTACTCTAGTTCATCTAAGCCCCAGCTTAGTTCAGTTGATGGCAAGCAGTTTCCATATTCCTCAAGTCTAAAGAAAGAGAGGCCAGCAAGGTCACAGTGTACTTGGTACCCTGAAGGGTACCATCCATGAGCCAGATCACCACAGCTGTCTCTAGGGAGGGTACATGCTCAATTAGCTGGGAGTGGATAGAGATTGGCACAAAGGAGCTCTGTTGCTAAAGCAGACAGGGGAGGAGCTACCTGAATGCCAAGGTTGAGATCCCGAGAGATTCAACTCACTACACCACACATGGAAAGTTTCCATGTTGCGGAAATGACAATAAATTTGTTGCCCTTCTTCATACTCGGATTAAAGAGCTAAGCAGCCACCACATGTTTTTACTCAGAATTCATCTTGATTTCTAATATTAAACAAACATTTTATCCTATAAGTGAGATTGAAAGGGARACATTATAAAATACTCAACAATCAAAAGATGGAACATTACTAATAAAACATAAAAAGATTATTTTTGAAATGAGTTTGCTGTGAACTATAGGAAGACACTGTTTAAAACCTCTAGCTTGTACTTTTTAATTTTGACATTTATGAAAATTAGATGAATAAAACTGGGGCAAGGATCCATGAAATGGGAACATTTTGAACATGTTAAATATTTGGAAATAATAAAATATGAATCATCACATTTTATAGAAACACAGTAGAAACAGTCAGCAGAGTATTAAATGCTCCAGAAAACAAATTAGAAGACTGATATATTCTGCCAAGAGTCAAAACAAAGAATTGAAGAGAAAGAGAAATAGGAAAAAGACTAGGAGGAGCTGAGTGTGCACAGGAGTATTAGAAGGTCTGAAGGGAGCGTTTGGACACCAAAAGCAGCAGCAGGGAGAAGCAAAGAGAAAGGATAAATTTCTTCCTGAGCTTAATTAAAACTTCTAAATAAGGGCTAAAGAGATGACTCAGCAGTTAAAAGCACTGACTGCTCTTCCAGCAGTCCTGAGTTCAATTCCCAATAATCACATGGTGGCTCACAACCATTTGTGATGGGATCCAACGCCTACTTCTTGTATGTCTGAAGACCACTACAATGTACTCATATACATAAAATAAACTAATCTTTTCTAAAAACTTCTTAACAACACAAAAACATTAACCATATTTAAATGCTTACAATGGACAGATATTTGATACTGTGCTTGAATTTTAAAGTTAAAGAAACACTTCAGAAACATATACAGAAACAGGTAAGCTCTCTATAACTAAAAACATAGGTTTGGCATTAACATTTATCCCATTATCTATAAAAGCTGGATGATAGAGTACTGTGTAGCAATTTCCTCTGAGGTCAGACATTTCATCCTGGAAGGAAACTCATTAAGATGTAAGGTACTCTGCAGGGCCTTACTCTAATCATTCTATCTTACAGGGAAGCTCTATAAAACCCAGGAAGTAAAGAACTCACATGCTTCAGGAAATCCCTAAAACTGATCAGATACACTAAATTCCCCTTCTCCAATCTTATATAAGTTGCAAGAACTACTGAGAGATGCTCTGCCAATAAGCTGAGGTGAGCTTTTCATGATGCAGCTGTCATTGACTCATTTCTACTCATAAAAGTAACTCCTTCACCTAAACTCCCGTAAGAAATCAATAAAATCCATTAATTCACCAAGTTGTACTTTGTTTATATCCTTAATTTCTCATCTGTTCTTGATCTGAAATCAGAAGACATTAGTTTTCATGTCTCTCCAGAAAGTGTCACCCAGCATATACTTAGAAGACTGAAAGAGTTCTGAGGAAAATTCCATAACCTTTACCAAGTTCATACATAACAACAGACATACTAGAACTCCTATTGTGACTTAGATTTTTAAGTCACCAAAGGCTGAAGCAATGACGAGTTGGCCCCAACTACTGTTGTTATTGAAGTTTAAAAGATCATGGGATCCTGTTCTCTTAAATGGATAGTCCATTGAGGAGTTTCTACCTGAAGGGTTACATTGGTGAGGCCTCAGTGAAAGTAATTGTTACCAGAAATTAATGATCATTAGAGAGGGGAGTTTGTGGAGAGAAGGCTGTACACCATGTTGTTAACAACGACAGTTTCGGGCTTTGCCTTCCATGCGAGACTGTTTTATATAGTGGAACTTGATCCATTCCAAGCCCAAGTGCTAAGGCTGCTATCTCGGTACCACCATTGCCACCACTGGTCTAGCACAACCATGTAGCATAGACTGAAAAAAAAAAAAACAGCTACAGAAGCAAAAAATGAACACTCATGGTGTTACTGGATTAACTCGGGACATGCAGCAAATCAGACCAAGTCAAAGAAACCAAGTCTGTGAGACTGCCATGCACATGAGAGCAAAGCACCTCAACCGAAACACTTAAAATAGGGTGTATAACTGTGGCAAGGCAGCACTAGTAACATGAAATATCCAGGCATAAACTTCTAAGAGCACGGCTGGAAACAGCTCAGCAGCTGAGAGCATGTCCTGTGCTTGCCTGGAAACCAGTTTCAGTTCCCAGCACCCACATACAGTCACCTGTAGCTCCAGTTCCAGGGAATCTGACACCCTCTTCTGGCTTTGCAGTTGTCTGCATGCACGCACACTCAGGTGTGCATGCACACACATACACACACAAACATACTCAGTTACCATAAATAAGTCTTAAAAATAAAACCCTCTGGGTATATCCCCAGGCTTCAACTCAGTGGTCTGTACCTGCTCGAGGTCCACTGGAAACTGCCTGTTCTCTAAACTGGTGCCTGAAAGCACACACACACACACACACACACACACACACACACACACACACACACACACACATATTTTCTATTTATATAACAGCTCTCATCTGACAGCTCCTCAGTTGATAATACCTCACCTGACAGTCCCTCACCTGACAGTCCCTCACCTAGAAGTTCCTCATTTGACAGTATCTCACCTCACACCTCCTCTCCTGGCAGCTCCTTACCTGAACAGCCYGTCTGGATTTAACAACTCTTACCTGACCACCTTCCATGATACAACTCTTCCAACTCTGCCTTTACTTTCAGCAAAGCTCTGTTGAGTCTTAAGGCTGCATTAACCATTCCTTATCTGCTCTCTCACTAGAACATTATTGTATGAAGTGTAATGTAACCTGAATGTCAGTGATATTGCTCATTAAGGTTAGAATAGAATAAAGAACTTGTGTTTTCCCAATAAGTTAACTCAAGACTGTTTGAGGATTTGAAGCTGAAGGATATGATGAATGGATGAGCTTGTGAATAATTGTTGGTAAGCCCTGACTATGGAAAGACATCTACATTGCTGGCATAACCCACTCAGACAACTTTGGTTTTTGACACACTGAATGCTTGATGCTCAGCTGTGACAATCTCACTCAGCTTTGTTTGTCATATCTATAAAATAGACATGAGAAGAGTTAGAGAAATGCCAACTCTGTAACTCACTGCTCAGCACATACTGAATGATCCTCTTACAGCACTAGGAATGAAGCGAATAGCTGTCCTATATAGGACTCAGCCTCAGTAGCAGCTGTCAAAAGATGCAGCCTCAGCTCAGATAAACCCAGTACAAATAGCTGCCAACAGACTTATAGAGGTTCAATTTTGCATTAGAAAAAGCAAAGGCCCTCATGCGTTTTCCAGATATACTGGATGACATTTTTAAACACACATCACCAACAATACAACTTACCAGCAATAATACTTGGATATTAACACTACTAGACACTAAATTCAGACACCAAAAATACAATGCAAAGGCTTACACCATTCAGACATGAGGGCAGCAAGCCCAGTACTGGTAGAAGGGAGGCATGGAGGACCTAAGTGTTCCCATTTAACCTATCATGCTAGAAGAAAGGCAAGCAGACCAGAGTATCTAAAGCAAATGGGCAAGAGTAGACAGATGCACTGAGAGACAGGGTAGAGCTCACTGGCCTACCTACCTGGTGAGTAGAGTTACCATGTGCAGGGGAGAAGCAACCTAGTGTCCTGTCATTTAGAAAGCCATTCTGACGGCTCTGCTCTATTGAAGCCGACTGAAGGGCAGAAAGGGTGGAGCCAAACAGATCAAATAGAGAATTAATGTCATAATTTAGGGGCAAGGGGAGATAATGGCTCCATCTGTATAAGCAACATGGCAAATGTTTGGAGCATCCTGGATATATTTAGAAGGATTAGATGACAAAAGAGTCATCAATTGATTGAAGACAGAAAAARAGGAGTCAAGAGTGACCTTCCATGTGATTGGCTGGAGTATGGGGAAGATTCAGTTATGACTATAACAGGAGTGATGTGGGGAGAGCTGTGTGGAGGTCAGTGGCATATTCGAATTTAGGTTTGTAAAACCTGGGCTGCTTTTAGCAGGGAGGAAGAAGCAAAAGCAATAGCTAGTCTAATGTTTGGATCTGAAGGGGACCAAAGGCTTGTACAGTTGGCCTTCGACTGGGATAGAACTACCAGGAAGTATGTACAGTCTCAGAAGGGAAGAGCTAGGGTCTGTATCACATCACCATTACAGAGGAGAAAGTGAAGAGGAACCAACAGGAAGGTAGAGAAAGAAAGTCCACAGGTGGAATTAGAAACCAGAAGAAGAGAAACAAACTGTAGAGGCTGAGGAGAAAATGGACAGAGATATGCCCAACAGGATGAGGACTTAGAGGCAGCCTGGTAGTTAGGGGGCGGGGGAAGTCACAGGCAACCAGGGAAAGGTGGACTGTGGGTCAATAGGAGTGAACATCTACAAGGGAGGGCAGAAGAAAGGGAAGGAAGGAATTGAAGAAAAAATAAATACAATTCTAAGAAGCCACAGAGAGGAGCAGAAAACCTAGGTAATGGAACTAAGAGATGGTTATTTTTATCTTAAGGAAAGGAATGTCAGTATGTTTGTACATTGAAGAAAGAGAGGAGAGTGTTCTCGTAGGGTGACTTTTTCTAAAAATTAAAAGGCAATCACAAGAAAAGACTAAAAGGGAGTGTGGTGCGTGCATGGTTAGGTGAAGCCAACATCAAGGCAAAATCCCTCGATAAGGCAAAGTCCATCTCAAGTTAGCTGCAACTTCCTGAGCAAAGGAAGAATTGGACAAAAAAGCAGTCCTCAAAAATACTGCATTGCATGTTTGTGCCAGCCTGATAAATGCTTCAGGTAAATGCTTATTTCTTTTCTATTTAAGTCCAAAGTAAAAAGAAAAGAAGTAATATATTTCCATTGAGCAAACTGAATCTGATAACGATGATGAAGGAAATCTGAAAAATCCAAAGAGAGAGAAACAAGGTCCTACCTGTTACAGTACCAACATAGAAAGTCTTAAAATATAAATAATTAATGTTGAACAATATATTTCCAGGGCAACATAAAATCCAGATGGAATTATTCCAGAAATAAGATGATCTTTTAAAAGGTCATATGAATACAATAAACCATGTTATTATGTAAAAGTAGAAAAATGATTTTAAATCAAATCAGCAGATGTTAAAAGGTATAACATATATCTTTAACTCTCTATCAGTTTAACAGGAATTTCTACTTCATATAAGCATAGGTGCTCTTTATTTTATAATAAGAACACCTGCTGAAACCCAGCCAGCAGAAACTACACACAGAAAGATATAAGAAGCCCTACAGGGGAAGGCAGGAAGAAGAGAAAAGAAGGCTGGGGATCTTATTTTCAACAATAAACTTTAGTTATTGACATAAAGAAAGAAAGATTGGTTTAAAAATATAACTACCGCTGGGTGGTGGTGGTGCATGCCTTTAATCCCAGCACTTGGGAGGCAAAGGCAGGCAGATTTCTGAGTTCAAGGCTGGCCTGGTCTACAGAGTGAGTTCCAGGACAGCCAGAGCTACACAGAGAAATCCTGTCTCAAAAAAACCAAATATATATATCAAAGGTAAAAATTATTATCTTTTACACACTAAAGCAATATAATTGGAAAATCAGCAAACACTAAGAGATTTTAAACTGTGTTTACTACATTGGCAGAATACCAAAGACATGGGGACTTTGATCACTTTTTTAATAAACAAAACTAGTCAGATTTCTAATTTAAAATTTTATTTACCCACAGCAAACTGTATCTCATTAAAACATTTTAGTGTATTTTCTAGTAAAATATAATGCTAGCTATGTATGTGATTCTATAATTGTCTAGCGTCTCCTTAAATAAGAAATAAAATGACTTTTATTTCACCCAACAACCCAAAATACTTGAACATCTAGTGAATACTTTGAACTATTAATGAGACCTCTTCACTTTGTTTACTGTAGGGGTGGTTCTGATGCTAAGGTCCTGTTCCCCAGTTGGTTCTTGATCTGTCAGTAAAGAAGCCATGGGCCAATTACTGGRCAAAAGGAATAGGCAGGACTTCTGGATCCCTGGAGGAAGAGAGACAGACTCAAGGAAGGAGAGGAGAGTTCACCATGTTGTAGAGAGGAAAGCCAAGCAGTCACCTGAAAAGCTTCTCTCGAGAGAAGCTGAGGCCTGTGGCCACTCCTATAGGAGGGTGGTCAGTGGTGTTTAGCAGGGACTAGATGCATCTGAGCCACTGAAGTTTAGGGCAGGTGGGAGGTGTAAAGATAACAATATTGATAAGGGCGCACAGTTCTAGCTGGGAGATAATAGCGCTCAGCAATTGTGTCCAAAGGCGAGTTGAAATTGAATTACTGCGTCTTCTATCCATGGATTCAAGGGCAGCTGGGTGGGGGCTGATAGAGTGACCCACTGCCGGAGCACCGGTGAGGGAGCAAAGCTACACTCAGCAGTTTACTAGTTCAGATGGGCTGTGGGCCCCTTTTATGTGTGTTTCTTAATTCAGGATTGGGATATCTTTCCTTCAAATTCTCGCTAGCTAACTTGTCCTAGTAGCCATTGCACCGAATGTTGCAACTTCATAGAGCCAGGAATGCGGCCAAGAAAAGCAAAGTGAGATTTAAAACCTGAAAATGCTAAAATGTAAAAGGACATTCTGTTAAGAAAGTAAACATGAGAAGTCCCTAAAGGGACCTCTTATACCATAAACACATCAGTGTCCTACTGGAAAATGTATGCATAAATTCAACAGAAACACAGTCAAAAATCTCCATGACATTTTGGGGGAAGCCGTGTCAAGGGATTCTGAAGATTGGATGCATAGGGGTCAAAGCATATCAAGAAAGTTTAAAGACAACAAGAAAATGGAGATTTGACATCTCAGACATTCGAGTATTTGTTTATATTTATCAATTTATGAAAAGTACAAAAGCAATGACTTGAAAGACTGAAAGACCTAGTGTAGATAAGAATTTGGAGCCAGGCACAGTGACTCAAGCCTCTAATCCCAGCTCTCGGGAGGCAGAGCCTGGTGGATCTGAGGTCAGTTTGGATGACCAGGGCTACACACAAAAACCCAAAAATAATTGGCATACAATCAAGGGAGACTCATAATTAAGTSAACAATTAATGTATCAGTAATATATGACAGAAAAATATAAAGKGTTATGTCTATTTTATATCCTATCAAAACAAATCCTTTAACAAGTCAAAATTCTAAATAGTAAACTAGAAGGAAATGTGATGGGTCATGTTATCGTTGAGCTGGAAGAATCAAGAATCACCTGGGAGACTTGTCTCTGGACATGCATGTGGGGAATGAGTTGACTGTAACAACTGAGATAAGATCCACATCCGGTGGGTGGTGCCAGTCCCTGGCCAGCACCTTGGACAGAGAAGGGAACTGAGGAGGAGCCAGCATCCATCCCTCTCTGCTTCCTGGATGTAGTGTGGCCAGCTGCCTCAACCTCCAGCTGCCTTCATCTTCCTTTCAGAATAGACTGCACCTTGAATGGTGAGCTGAAATAAACCCTTCCTCCATGAAAGGCTTTTGTGGTGGTATTCATGAGCCATAAATGATTTTCATAGGTCAATAAGAGGAGACAGATAAAGCAAAACAAAAGGAGCTCAGGAAGTAGGCCGCCACCTAAAAGAAAATTTGTATTTATCCTATTATATTAGCAAAAACRAAGCAATGGCCACCCTGTTTGACAGGGCGCAAGTAGATGGACAGTCCATCTACCTCCCTTTCATTTTTAATGCTCAGATGATCCTTCTTGAAAAAGCTGTGTGTTAAATGTATTTGAGAATATGTTCCTATCCACTTACAAGAGGTACTTAACTAGGCAGATTCAAACAGACAGAAAATAAAATGGAGGCTACCAAGAGCTTGGCCTGGGAGGAGAAACAAGGAGGGCGAGACTGGGCATACCCTCTCTTTGTGATAAGAACATTCTGGAAAAGGATAAATAGGATGGTTAAATGACATTATGAATTATTTAATGTCACAGAGTAGCATGCTTAAAAGCTTTTAAAATGGTATTTTGGACACTATTTTCTAAATTATACAACTATGAAGTTTATCAAATAATTTTTTATTATTGAACACTTCAGTTCTTTCCTTAAAATTTTAACATATAAAATAGCACTAGAGCAGAAAAAGTAAATAAAAGCACATATTTCCRCCCAGCATTTTTATCTGTGGTTATTCATCCTAAGATCATAATCAAGACTCCATGTAAAGAAATATATTTCCTTCTGGACATTGTTCCTAATGGGGACAAAGAAGGACTAAAATTGTGGTGTGAAGTGAAAAATACAACGACCATTTAAAAGTAAACGTATCTGTAAGGAAAATGGTCAAAAACAGTGTCAAGTGACTGGTACCTACTAAGTACCCAGGTGAGTGCGCAGGCACTGAGGTCTGCTGCTCCTTTGTGTTCTTTCCTTCCTTGTCAACGCTTTTTGTGGGTTTTCTCTTTTTTCTATAGTTGAGCAGGGACTTTTTTGTCAAGGGGGAAGGGTCTGGGTAACAAAAGCAGTCAATTTTGGAGAAAATACCCTCAACCTTTTCTAGTTTTCTTTCCTTCTTCAGAAGCAGCAGTGAGCTTTTATGGTTATATGAAGCCACCCCAAAAGCAAGAAAGAGGGGATAACAAATGGCAGGAAGCTATCCTAGGCTACTTACTATGTGGAACAAGCAACCCATTCTTTCCCTGGTCTAAAACGCTAGAAAATTCATTTCTACTAAGTTACTGCTTGCTTAAGGCTTTTCAATGCGTTTCATAGCTGTCCGCCAGACATGATAAGGACGTGAGTTTTCTTTTACAAATCAGGAGAACTCTGACCCTGCACGAAGAGGCTGAGTAGAAAAGGCAGATAGGACACATCCAGCTAAGTAGAGCCTGCTAAACCTAGATCCAGAACAAACACGATACTTTACAAAAGCACCCGACCAGTGCTGACAGTTAAGAAAAGGGCCACGCTGACGTCTAAGGACACAGGTTCCATCCTGAAGGCATTTTGGTTTGGYTGTCCCACACAGTAAGTTATAAATCTAGAGCAGGAAACTTGAAATCATTAAGGTCACATATTTATTACATCATATTCAGTTAGGTTAGAAAAATGCAGTATCTGTCATCATGTCATAAAAAAATGTGTTTTCCTCTCAGATCTCTTCTGAGGAAAATCTCCCAGGGTTGTTACAGATAGGGCTGTTTTCAATCAGTTACAAGGAACAATTCAATTACTACGTGGTTTAGTGCAGTAACTGACTCCAGACTAATTTAATTTCTTTAGGTCTCTAAAGATCAATTGATCTGATTTGTCCCATCCCCAAAGGCTATTTAGGAAAAATTCAGGCTTAAATACCTGGAAATGAAATCCAAAACCTTGGCCAGTTTCACACTACTTAGGTCATCTTGCAAACTTTCAGCTAGTCACGTCAGAGTGCTCTCTTGGCCTTAGGATCATCGCGAGCCACTTAGCTTCACATACAAGTGAGTGCTCCCACATCAGGAGGCTTATTCGATAAATGGAAAATGTGGCCACATGCATTATCAAATCTACTGTTCTAAAGGGCAGCCAGGCTGGGTACTCCTATCTCGTGAGCGTGTGTGCAACCAYGGGGCTATTTTTATTCTRAAATCAGTTCACAAAAAGCATTCGAAGTTGCTCAGACAGGGTTTAAAGGGTTAGATGCAAGGTTCATCTAAGAAGAGAGACTCAGAAACATTTTTGCACTTTAGATTTACAGTCTGCCTTTATAAATGTCACTGTCCACAATTTTCCAATGAGCCTGCTCTCAGAAACTTTGGCAATAGATGTCCATCCACCAGCCTAAGGTGCTTCCATGATTTCACCACCTTTGACCCCCTTGCCAGACTCTCCAGCAATTAGTCTTTTTATAAAACCAAACTCTCTGGGTCCCTACACAGCCTCTACATCTTTGCCCTTGGATTATGCCATCACTCATGCTGCCCCTTGGGGCAGGTTTAAGAAGAATCAGACAGTGGCTAAAGCATAATTAAACTTTCACTTGAGTTGCCAAGACAAGATGGACAGAAGTACCATGGTCTGATAGCCCTTGTGGTAGGCAATAAAGAGAATAGCAGAAATGCGTGGCAGTTGACAGGAGAGTCACACAAAGATATGAAGGTACAATAAGTAAGGGGTCTGGTRTCTATGGGGTGTTCTACCCATCACAAATGTATCAGACCTAGTATGAAGATGAAAGATGGAAATTTACTGTGAACATATATAAACAGTACAGGTACGTCATAGGGTCAAAATCTTGAAAATACATTGCAGCACTCATATTGAGCTAATAGYTATGGGTTTCCATCACTCAATGATCTCAAGCAACAATGAACAACTGTCATTGTGAGGGGGGTAAGTTTCGCATGCATAATTGTTCCTTCTTACAGGTCCTCATATTTGATACTTCCCCTATTAAAAATGTCAGTCTATTTTACAGACAAAATTGTGTGGCTCTGAACTAAATTACATCTCCTTGCTTCAAAATCCCAAATCACCTCTATATTTTTGGTTATCAAATATATCCCTTCTGAAGGCAAATGGCTATAAAGTGTCCACTCCCCTGGAAAGTACCAATCAGTAAGACATGACAATCAATTATAACGGGGACCCAGTATCTAATCATGGCAAAACCCAAATAAACCCCTTTGCTTCGAAATCAAGCATGTGAGAAATCTGGAAGCAGCTGCTCTCAAGACTTACAAGCTGTACAACAGTGAAGTTTGTAGTTGGAAGGGAAGGTGCAGAGACTGTAAAATCTAAATTTATTGGCATTAAAGGGAAGGTGTTCTTATCTGGACAAAAGACCAAACAGAAAATTCTCAGTACCTCTCAATGTCAGTGAGCCTGGAAGAGTCCCGGAATCCTTTGGCAAATGGATTGCTGTCTATTTTCAGCTTGGTTATCTAGAAAGAAAAGAATGGGCACAAAACGATCTCATTTCCAAGGTCAAAGAAACAGAATCAGAAGTAGTCTGTTAATTTCCTAAAGGCCCCAATAATACAGTGGTGACGTCATGCATCATGAGACACCATCTGAGTGAGGGACAAGTTCACAGGGATACTGGACCATGACTAAGACAGCAAAGGTTCGGTGGTCTTTCAGTCAAGGGTAGATAAGAAACTAGATTGTGAAATTATTTTAAATGCTAGGGGAAGGCTAGGACTCAACTGGCGAAGGGAAAACTACCTAGATGACAGGACTGTGTAGAATATTTGTGTTGTCAGGGAGAGTCTTAGTCAGGGTTTCTATTCCTGCACAAAGATCATGACCAAGAAACAAGCTGGGGAGGAAAGGGTTTATTCAGCTTACATTTCCACATTGCTATTTATCACTAAAGGAAGTCAGGACTGGAACTCAAGCAGACCAGAAAGCAGGAGCTGATGCAGAGGCCATGGAGAAATGATACTTACTGGCTTGCTTCCCCTGGCTTGCTCACTTGCTTTCTAATAGAACCTAAGACCAGAGATGGTACCACCCACAAAGGGGCCTTCCCCCCCACCCATCACTAATTGAGAAAATGCCCCACAGCTAGATCTCATGGAGGCATTTCCTCAAATGAAGCTCCTTTCTCTGTGGTAGCTCCAGCTTATGTTAAGTTGACACACAAAACCAGCCAGTACCAGAGTGAAGAATAATAGCAAAGATGCTGTTTCATTGTGACTTGGAAGCATCTCATAGTTAACTTTACGAGCATGTTACTATATGTTATAATGGATAATAAGACTAAATGGCCAATACTGTGCTAATACTGACATCTTCTACACAAATACAAGAAATGAAACCTTCAAAATCTAAACTTACCACTATTATCCTTCATGTTTCACTAAATTAGAATCAAACCAATTATTTTACCAGGCTTCTGTTCAGTGTTACCTAATAGCTATGCTTCTTTAGAAGCATTTGCTGTCTAGAAAGAATCTGTCTCCAGTGTAAAGTATCTGCATAAGGGGATTTGGGACTCACAGTATTGCTGTTGACACACAAAGATCCATTAGAGACTTTGTATCACACCTCTGCCATAAAGCAGAAACCAAATGAAACACTGATGGAAAGTGTGCTGTTAGAAAAATTCCTGTTAGCACTTAAGAAAACCTCACAGATAAGCAAGCCTTTGCCCTTATCTGATACATGGTCACAGTAGGGTACAAAGAGTGCCCGGACCCAAGGACACCCTGTTCCTAGCTGAATTACTGACATGGAGGCCCTGCAAGACAGGCTTAGCTTGTACGATCAAGGTTGAAATACAAGTTCACCTTTGGAGAAAGGCGCACACAAAATATTCTGAGCAAGAAAAAGAGTTATGGAGTGTGGGATACCCTCCTTTTTTACATACTGAGAAGACAATTAAAACAAACTTAAAAAAATCAGGCTGTATCCAAAGTTCATTTGCAACTATGTTCTCTTTTCTCTTTTCACTGTAAAGAAAGACACCATTTCCTTTTTAATCTTTTCTCAATGTGAACTACATTTGCAAAGCTGCAAAGAAGCTTTTGCCTCCCTTAAAGAGGCGCTCTACCACACGGATGAACCAGATAGATATCCTCCTCTCTCTCCAACACTGGCAGGCCTCGGAAGGAACCTGTGACTATCATCAGCCTTGAGCTTGAAATGGGATCAGAACATAGCACTGGAGAGCAGGTAGAGAATAGTGAGGTTCCTTTTCAGCAAAAADGTAGCTATTGGTAAACAGAGAGGGGGTGCTGGACCGATAAGACCTGTTCACAAGGATTAGCAAGAGTAAAATAAGCACAGCGTCTGAGCTGGCCTCGACAGTGTGCACAGGCTGTGCTGAGCTGGCCTCTTCAGTGTGCACATTCTATGCTTCTGGAGAGTCTCTTCTCAGGGGGCTGCTTCTCCTGAAGACCTGTCTGTTCAGAACTTGTATCTGAGTGTCATCTTTCAAGAAGGAAAAATTATACTATTCTACATAAATTGTAGAAATCTTTTAAAGCCCAGACAACCAATATGCTCTGAGATTCTTAGTGCCAGCAAGATTTTCAAGTCTTCAAGGAGCAACGATTCACTTTTTTCTACCCAGCAAATGTAATTTAAAACACTCTGCAATGCTAACATGTCTTACGGTTTCTGAAATATTTGGGCAATCATTCACCAGCAACTATGTACTGAAGATTGGCTGGCTTTGGTGCATGGTAACAACACCAGGCCTGCTCTCTGCCTGGACAGGGCCTAAAACTCTAGGGAGTAAATATAGAGATACACTGTGAAAGGACCTAGGAGTAGTGTGTGTCCATTTCAAGGTAGGAATATTAAAGGCAACTCAAACCCAAATGAAATCTTTTAACTATGAGTCCAAACAATAAGGCAAATCTTGCTCAAAGTAGCACATTTTAAAATGGAAAAGTGATTGAGTTGGCCCGTCGTTAAAATTGTCTGGAGATAATGGCAGATGGTGTGTCTAACACAGAAGCTAACATCAAAAGTTCTCGAAGACTTTTCTCTTTGACGTAAACTGTAACAATCTTTGGTTGCACATAAACCATGCAACAGAAAGAAATGTCTTTGTTGTGATGGCTGTCTTGTTCTGGAAGGGATTTAGAAAAATTGTACTTGGTTTTCATATTTCCAGGGTTAAAGTTCAGTGGCTTTGAATGAGGTAAGAGTGGCAAACATCCTCCAGTGTCCCGTACAAGTAGAGAAATGCATGTCAATTAATGTGTCTCAGGTCTAACATTATCGCTATAACTTAGTGCCTGGAAATGAACTAAATACCGCAAGAGTTTCTTTATGTCTGAATTGGCCTTCATTGTTAAAATGACCTACCACGTTTTTTTTAAACTTTGCTTTTTATAACTTTCAGTGGGGTCAATGGTAGCTTTTTTTTTCTCCGCATCTTTATTTCAAGCTTCAGAAAGGCTVAAATAGGGCGTGGTCCTCTGTATATCCAGCCATACTAATAAAGTACAATGATGGTTTAATTTAGAGCATTAGTTAGAAAAAGAATGCAAGACAGTTAGCTAGTGTTGAACTTTCTCGTGGATGAGTTTGACTAAACCCAGAAAAAAAAATCCCTGGTTTTGGGCATTAGAGAAGGAAAAAAAAAGCCAGGTGAATCAGGGGTTGTGATTGTGTTATCCCCAGTGACTACAGCAGCACAAGACGGTGGTTAAACTTAAGGATCCACCTCATGCAACTCAGCTCAACTCCAGACCCAGCAGACAACCACAGTAGGAATTCCAGGTGGGGTTGTGGAGCTTTATATTAAGAACAAATCATCAAATTATGATTTAATGATTTTTACAGACTAGGTTAAACTGTGAGTTGCTTAAAAGCGGTCTATTTTGTTTTCTTATTTCAAGATAAAACACACACAACACACACACACACACACACACACACATATATTTTATGCATGTGTTGATTTTTGTGAAACACGGTCTCTCTATATACTCCTGGTTGTCCTAGGCTCAGGATGTACACCAAGCTGGCCTCAAACTCACAGAGATCAACCTGTCTCTGCCTCCTGAGTGTTGAGAATGAAGATTTGTACCACCACATCTGGCTGTAAAATAATTGGAAGTAGCCGGGCGGTGGTGGCGCACGCCTGTAATCCCAGCACTTGGGAGGCAGAGGCAGGCAGATCTCTGAGTTCGAGGCCAGCCTAGTCTACCGAGTGAGTTCCAGGACAGCCAGGGCTATACAGAGAAACCCTGTCTCGAAAAAACCAAAATAATAATAATAATAATAATAATAATAATAATAATAATAATAATAATTGTAAGTAATTTTCATTCTAGGTAATAACAGATCTTAAACAATCAGATAACTATTTAAATGAAAAGCATGGAAAGTAGCTTCTGAAGGTGTGGCCTCGTCTCCCTTTGTAAACTGCGGATAGTGGAAAGGGAGGCTATGAGAGAGGATGAGAGGAAGTGGGTGGCGTAGCGACTGCGCCTCGACCTGTCCACTTCATGGGCCCCCCAGCAGTTCCATCACCAGGGAGTGTGAAACCTGCAATGCTGCTGACCTATGCCATCCTTCTCGAAAGGAACAAAGAGAGGACTAAAAAGGGATTGGCCACTGAATATCATTTGTGTCAAAAGAGACAGCTTTTTAAAACCCACTTTTTTAAGATTTATGTTTTCTTTTATGTGTATGGGTATGGGTATGTATATGTGTATGGATATGCCTGGGAGAGTTGATGTTTACCCCATGTGTGGGGGTAATTTCAGGGGCCAGAAAAAGGCATCCAAACCCCTAAAATTGGAGTTAGGGGTGGTTAAAATTTTCCAGACATGAATGCTGAGGACCAACCCCAAGTGCCCGACAAGAGCAATAAATGAATGCTCTAGGTCAAAAAAACAATGCTCTAGTGTGCCCCAGATCACTCTTTTTTATAATTTATTTTATGTTGATTTGCATGTACACTTGCATGCCAGAAGAGAGCATCAGATCTCATCACAGATGGTTGTGAGTCACCATGTGGTTGCTGGGATTTGAACTCAGGACCTCTGGAAGAGCAGCCAGTGCTCTTAACCTCTGAGCCATCTCTCCAGCCCCAAATCATTTTTTTTAAATTTTCAATTAAAAAATTTCAATTAATCCATTGTTCAGTTGTTGAAGAGAAAGTACTGACAAACAGGAATAACACTATGTGTGTGTATACATATATATATGTATATATATATACATATATATATATGCAAGTACATGCAAAGACAAGTTCTTGCTATAATTTCATTGACACAGAACATGATGCCATGTGCCAACCAGAAAATTCATTTTTCACTAGTGCTGTATCTATGAGTAAATGCAGCACAGTTAGATGACAGATTTTTGACACCAACAGATGTGCCAGAGAAGGGCGACTTCACAGTGGTTGTTACTTGATATCTCAGTACTGAGCGCTGAATGCAGCTGGGGTCCCAGCCAGAAGGTAAAATTGGCCCCCGGAGACCATTTCTCCAATTATCAGGAAAAGATCTGACCAAAGGCATTTAGAAATGAAACCTGACCTACACTTCAACTCCCCAGCAATGATCTGCCAGCTCAAAAACAACGTATGACCTTTAAATCTTAAATTATAAAATAGTTTGTTGAAAGTGTAATGTATTTAGCGTTTATCTAATAATGTAAAGAAATGCAATCATCCTTGCAAAAAGCAGAAGAAAAAATGGGTAAAAAGGTCCCATTTTCATTAATTCTAAATAAAACTACTGGTCTCAATAAGGTCTCTCTCTCTCTCTCTCTCTCTCTCTCTCTCTCTCTCTCTCTCTCNGCATCCATGCAGAATGGACAATGCACCAGCTTCATGGCAAGGGGAAGCAAGCATCCTAGCTACTTACAGCCAATCAAACAAAAGCAAGGTGATGAGCTCTGAGCAGCCTAGCTGTTGATTAAACTAAAGGCATGAACACCCCGTCTTCACTCAAAAGAGCGCTACTTCCTGCTTTTTTTTTGACTGCAGAAAAATCATCCAGTCTTCCCTTCTTCCCCTCAACTTTCTCCCCATTTTGCATCACTGTTGCTATAAACCTGTCAACTTTCTGYTGACTGAGACAGAAGAAAATGTTCAAGCAAGTGCCTAACATCACTTGGCCTTAGTGGGACCTTGATAAGTATTTATRAAGAGTAAATCTTATGCAAGACAACAATGCTCAAGTTGTAAATACAGAGTACAACAGAGAGTAGTATAAAAATATAACCTGACATTATAACTGGATATTTTGATGTCAATTAAATACAGGACTGCAGCTTATTATTTACAGAGGCATTCACGCCMTTTTCCTTATCCTAAGGTGTAACTAAGCTAGTTTCGAGAAGTCTCGTGAGTGTTAGTAATTTGAGCAGCTGTCTGCAGACTCCTACMGAAGGCACTCTGGGGTAGATTCTGGTTAGGGGTCAGTCACCAAGCAGCCTGCACTAGAGAATAAAGGTCCTAGAAGATAAGCTAATGTTCCGCCCACTCGTAGAGGCTGTGAGGCTCACGTTCATGAGCTCTCTTTCTCCAAAGCAGCTTCCGTCTTGAGTGCTGGAAATCCCCCTGTGCAGAAACTGAACTGTCAAGGGCCACTCACCAGTTGGTTCTGGTAAGCCGTGACTGCTGTGAAGACTGTCTCTGGAAAGATGAACGTCCTGAATTCTTCCGACTTCAGGTTGAGCAAGGAGGCTGTGTGGTCTTTCTTCTTTATGATGTGCACCCGCGGCTGGTACTTATGCATTGAATTCAAAATGATCTACAGTGGAGAGAGGGCAAGTCCTAAGTTTTTCCATCCTTAAGTGGTCTATCTAATCCACAATTCAAGTTCAGTTTTAAGATTAGAACCAACTGTTTCCTTCTTCTGTCAAAGTCAATTTTGCACAATAACAGAGTCATCACGGTGAACCTCATTTTACCAAAACTGCAAATTACAGGAGCTGCCTTCTAAAATGATGGGGGCAGGAACCATTCAGAAGGAATGCTCTGTGTATTAGTTTATTTTAGTCTGTRTGAGTGTGTGTRTGTGTGTGTGTGCTTCATTTGTGTGCACACATGTCTTTCTGTAGGTGTTTCTGATTGTGTGTGCACATCCTGAAATCTCTTTCTACAGGACAGAGTCACTCACTGAACCTRGAGCTCAATGCTAAATAGACTGGCAGTGATTTCTAGGACCCATCTGTCTCCAGCCTCCAGCCTCCCTGCTGAATCTTGGCCTTCAYGTCTGTGTGGGCATCCCAATTCAGGTCTGCTTATGTGCCAGGTATCTTATCAACTAAACCATCTCCTCAGAAAAAAAAAGTTTTATTAATTTTTCAAAATCTAGCCTTGGGCCAGTGAGATATCTCAGTGTGTACAGGTGTTTGCCTTCAAGTCTGATGGGTTGGGTTTGATTCCTGGGAGCTACGTGGTGGAAGGAGAGAACAGACAAATGTAAGTTTTCCTCTGAGCTCCACGCGCGCTCTGTGGCATGAATGTGTATACACACACACATACACAGACATACACACAAAGGGAGAGAAATGATAGATAGATAGATAGATAGATAGATAGATAGATAGATAGATAGATAGATAGATAGATAGATAGATAGATGGGTGGGTGGGTGGATGATAAAAATTAATTAAAAGGAGGGGCTGGAGATACAGCTCAGTGCTTAAGAGTACTTGGTGCTCTTGCAGTAGACTCGAGCTCTATTCTCAACACCCACGTGGTGGCTCACAGCCATCCACAACTCCCATTCCAGGGGACCCGACACCATCTTACACTTCTGACTTCCATATCGCCATCAGGAATGAACTTGTAAATACCGGTGCAGGCGAAACACTCAAACAGCATAAAAATAAATGAATTAAAGTTAACAATAGTAACAACAAGTCTTCTAAAATAACTTTTAGGAGTTTTTTTGGTCTAGTTATATCATAAAATTCATATTTATGTTTTCTTAAAAAAATATTTTCTAGGAAGCTGGATTTTGATTTACAGAGGAAAAAATAATGTGATTTAGAAATACAGTATTGTATTAAACAGACATGGGTTAAAATCTCAAATCTCCATAGCTCTTTTATCTTAGCCAAGTGAGTTAACCCCCCCATCCTAGGCAGCGTTAAGTGAAACGCTGGTGCTATGGCCATGGTGAGAATAGAGGAACATTTAATTTTATTATGTATGCATGAAAACAGTTGCCCATGGAAGCCAGAAGAGGGCGCTAGATTCCTGCGAACTGGAGTTACAGGCATTTGAGAGCTGCNACACACACACACACACACACACACCAATCTTTGAGGAACTTTGATTTGAATTTATCAGACAAAAATAACAGTCACATCAAAATTTAAGACAGAAAGAAATGGGCTCAAGTGGGAACTTTTAAATCATTCCTGCTTCTYTTCTTAGCTCTTCGTGCATGGAAAACTTTTAGTACATCTTTCCTCTGTATTGTATTTATGGTTGTGTTTACTGTAGGAAAATAAATACACACAGTGGGGCAGTGAAGACACAGTTGACTCCAGTGGACCTAGAGGTGTGTCAAGAAGACTGAAAATGATAATCCCTGAACCGACTTCTAAGGAGACCTTAGGTTATTGGTTTTATTCACTGAAGAAAGTTTATCAGCCATTTACACAACTGCCCTGCTGTACCAAACCACAGCTATGGGATGGTTTTGTGCTAAAGGTTGTTTAAAAGATGGATTATAGAAATAAAATCAGGCATCTATTGAGAAAGATGCTTCTACTGTGGGCTCTTTGGCACTGATGGCCCACTAATCCTATTATACTTTATGATACAATCAAAGGTCAACAGGTTCTTGTGACTAAATTTTGAACACATTTGTAATATCAGTTATAAAGATAAACTTTAGTGAGAGGATTAATTAGTGTTAGAATGTGTGTTAGTTAGTGCTTTAACATTTAATATAGTAACAGTTTCAGATTCAGCTTTCAAACTATGGTGCTTGGAAGTGATTACTTTGTTAGCCTGGCAATGCCACAAAAAAGACCCAGAAGATCAAGCCATCTTGACAGGTCTGGCACTCATCAAATTTGTAGCCTGGGTGCATGTCCGAACCATTCTTGGCCTCAGCTTCATTATGTACAAAATGATACTCACAGAACTGCCATTGGGGATTAATATCAGAATTTAATAAGATTATTGAGAAGAAAATAGAAGGATTTTTCTAAACTAAAATAACCATCCTAGACCATGAATTTTAGATGAAGCTTGTAACTGGGAAGGTGGGGAAACCACGCTCCAAATGGATATTTTTGGTTAATACTAAAATTCAAATGGACTGACTACTGCATAATATTAAAGGGTATTTCTAAATAATCTTCTGAGCTGTGACAAAGGTAATATGGACATAAAAATAATATCCCCACTGTGGGGATGTGCTTACTGGGGCTATTGATGAGATTAGCACCTTAGGTTGAACAGCAGAGCAGAACAGACAGAGTGGAAAGATTGAACCAAACTTGGGAAAAGTTAATTGTGAAGTCTGAGTGGTGGGTCTATGGGGTTCCTCTAAGCACTGACTTATAAAGCTATGTTTTGAACACTGAAGTTTTTCTGAGTAAATAGTTTGATGAAAGAAGTAATTCAGTGAGATTAGTACATTGATGCTTCTGGTATCTATGGCTGGAGAGGGCCCCGCTGATCCTSTAGGTGAGGATGGTACACTCACTAATATATACAGCCCCACACAGCAGATAAGCAGTGAGTACTTTGGGGGAAAGAATCCCCCCCCCCCCCGAAAGAAATGCCTAAAGGTCCAACAGAGCCAGAAGCTAGAGGMGAAGAGTYCTGTCCTCCTGACAATGGACAAAGGTCTAGGGCTCTAACTAACCACTTTGGTTCAAATCCCTGATGGGCACAGCAAGCCACCTTCAGTGACTCATGTAGCTCATGCCTCAATTTTCCCAGCTTTATATAATAAAAATTTGATTTCTCTGTTTGAATAATATTCCTGCAAAGATTAGATGAGAAAACATCCTTTAGGTGGTGCTTTGTACAATAGCAAGYACCCAAACCTTTCCTTCCTTAYGCGATCTAGGTACCGTGCCGGAAGACCTGCTGGTATCTATTTAGGATTGCTCCTTTGCCTATTAAAGCTAGTCTAAAATGTTCCACATAGAAMMGTCCGTCCTAATTTGTTCTAACTCATCACATTTCAGGTTTTAAAAACAAAGAAACTTGTAATTTACTTTTCTAGCTTTGGCCCCTCTCTCTTAGAGGGAAGTCTGAAAACAACATKGAAAGTTTCCATATGACAAGTTYTTATTTCATTTCAAAACAGCAACATGGTTTCTCAAAGTGTCCTACAGCTGCTGTTATATCATGAAACTAGCCTTCGGTGTGAGTAAGCTGACTATCTCAGGATCCTTTCTGAATTCGGGAGACCCACTTCAAATACAAGTGAGACCAGCTTCAAAGGTCCTGACCTTCGGGGCT